>PVIY010026811.1:0-36235 GCA_004026745.1 Myrmecophaga tridactyla | reverse complement strand
CAAGATAGGCTTGTTTCTCTGTTTTTTGAATCAGATGTCACTCACTTCACATGTCCTTTTCTCTGTTACCATCCTCCCCATCCCCACCTCCTAAGGAAGCTGAGAATGTCAGCAACAGCCAGAAGTGCCTTTGGAGGCAGGAGAGCTGTGCCCCCCAACACCTCCAATGCCGCAGAAGATGACCTGCCCACGATGGAGCTTCAGGCTCTGGTGCCACGGGGTGTCAACTTTCAAGGTGCGTGCATCCACCTGGTCCAGGCACAGCCAGGTCCCTCTTCCCCATGGGCATTGGATGGCTACCCTCTGTCTCCATGGAGCTCCCTGACAGTCTTGGGTTTGGTAAAAGCCACCAAAGCCCCAGATTTCTGTCCCAGTTCTGCTGCTTACTAGCCTTGTCACCTAAGTGAAGTCTCCATGTTTCATTTTATTTTGTCTTCTCCATAATGTCTTCTCCAAAATAAAGGTGTTGGATTAGCAGAGGCCTCTTCCAGCCCTGCTGTTCTCTGCTTTTAAGAATTTTCTCTAGCTGGAAGATTCCACTTCCAAAATATTGTGGCTGTTTTGATTGTCTGGCTTGCACCTCCTTCCTTCTCCCTCCCCCTCCCCCATCCATTGCAGTGAATTTCAAAGCTGGTGAGAGGTGCCAGACACTGACAGTAATGGAGATGGAAGTCCTCTATTTATTTCCAGAGCAGCCTGGTGAGCCGGCAAGGCAAGCTGCTCCCCCTGCCTCTCGCCTCCACCTGATCCGGAGGGACCCGCCTTGTGGGGCAGCTGCCAGCAGCTGACAGGCACATGCCCCATCAGCTGTGCCAGGGCACAGGTGCCTGAGGTGGTTTGGGGATATAGATTCTGTTCCCTTGTACTGCAGCAGGGACATTCAGACTCGCATCCCTGAATGACATCTAGTTGGGCTAACTCTTTGTAAGTAGCACTCATCCCTCTCAATGGAACCCAGATTTGCTCCTGGGGGTCCTCTGTGCCGCATTTCACCAGGGGATAAACCTCCAGTGGTTGGGGTAGGTTAGCACAATCACCCTGTGGCTCTGTGGTTAACTTACCTCATCAAAACGAGATCCGTGGTTGAAATCCCTAAGATGATGCTGCCCTTTTGGTAGCGAGGGTCAAAGCCAGGAGCAAAGAGGAACGATAATGCTGATAACTAACAAGTCCTGCAAGTCAAAGAACTGCCCAGAGGCTGCAGACAGGTTTGACTGTGTTACTATCATGTCTAGACATTTTGATATTAAATTCTGAACCCAGAGAGCCATCAAATATATTGCATCAGGCACCATCCAGGAGTCCCATGGAGACAGAGGATGGCCAGTAGGGGCATAGAGAGCAGGGGGTCACAGATCAGAAAAGCATCCTTAGTTTTTGAATAGTACAGTTTGAGGGGCCAAGAAGAAGTTGTAGTTCGGGACTATATGCCATACTCTCTAAAACTCTGCCAATAGAGCCCCAGCCCCAAATTAGAAGAACTTGCTGATCAGCTAATCCAAATTCCCAAGATTTGGTTTAGGAAACTGAGGCCCAAAGCAAGCAGCTGATATTCATTCCTTCTGCTTACTCTAGGAATCTTTTTTTTTTTTATGAGTGCAAATAAACTTAGAAAGCATGCATAAATCAAACTACCAACCAAATCACCTTAGTGCGTTCAGTTTATGAGAAAATTCCACCCGGATGGAGAAGACACTGAGCCCCAGAGAAAGGGGCCAAGGTTGGAAGAAGTGGGCAGGAAGAGCATTTGAAAGAAGTGCACAAAAGGGGAAGGAGCATAGCTACCCTTGCTGTGGTCAGGAAGGAGAGACGTCAATCTCCACAGAAGGCAGCTCAGTGTAGCAAAGAGCTCCTTGGTCCTGGAGCCAAAAGACCAGGTTCCTTGTGCCTGCTCTAGGCACAGTCCTATACCTGCCACCTGTTCACCCCAGAACCCAGGGCAGGTGCCCTGAGCCTCAGTTTCCCCATTAAGAAAATGGAAAGTGTACCTAGCTCACACATTGCCATGAAGATCAGATGACTGGTGTTTGAAATAGTACATGGCCAATGTCCATTGACTCATAATGACTTGTAACGGACAAATCACCATAATCTAACCTAAACAGGAACCACTCAAGTGAACACTCGTTTCTAAGGGGAATGCACACAACCTGTAGGCACTATCAATCTGAAATCTGAGCAAAATCTTGCCATAAGACATCAAAAATGCCAGAGAACCTGAGCAGTTAGGCTAATTAAAAAAAAAAATCTAGGGTTTCTGTTTTTTGTTGATTTATTCCTGGAAGTGAGGAGGAGTAGCTTCTCTAAATTATTTTGAAAAACCATTATTTACTTGGTAGTCATATGTGTGTTCACAACCCCAGTGACAGCCAGGGATATAGGCAGCATGTGTGTCCAATGACTGTTTGAAGAATGAATGAATGCGCTCAGTCAAATCGCTGGAGAAATGATGATTCATCAGCCTAGAGTCATTATCTTATTATTAATATCAGATTCTGGATCTCATAAACCCACGTTCATTTAACATTTCTTGCATAGATGAGCTAAGTGTTACATGCTATGAGGATGGAGTCCCTGCCCCCAGGAAACATGACAGTAAGTCAAAGATGTCTAGGATAGAAAACAGTGCCAACATGCAAACCTTGCGAATAAGGAGGTCCCACTCCCGACTTCTTTACCTTTCAGATTTATTTTATTTTATTGTTTGTTTTTTGGCATGGGCAGGCACTAGGAATCAAACCCGGGTCTCTGGCACGGCAGGCGAGAATTCTACCTGCTGAGCCACCATGGCCCACCTAAATTTATATGTGCAGGTATTATGGCAGTAAATACATCAAATTCTCCCCAAGACATCCCTGCTCAGGGACTAATTTGGGAAGGCGTATCCATCCGCTTTAAACCCCATCTGCTTGCTTGCAGTTCCCTCAGTGGCCACTAGTGGCCTCAAAAGACTCTTCTCTCCCTGGTCACTTTGGGAACCACAGTGTGCTTCAGTCAAGCTCTTGTCAATTCTTTTCAGTGACGTCTTTTCCCCTCGCCAAGCTCCGCTTTTGCAACTGACTTAGAAGGGCAGAAGGGCAAGAAGGGGAAGGAGGCAAAGAGACACATTTTGCATTTTGAGTACTCGTACATAAGTCCTGACCATCACCGCAGATAGTTTTAAACCTGGTGTGTATAATACCCTTAATCCACAGCTTTAGTAAATATTTGGTTAGAAATTATTTTAGTAAATACGTACTTTGAAATATATAAACTCATGTGAGGTACCTCCCATTCAGCACCATGATATTTAAGAAAAATCGAAATATTTGGTTGACACTGGAACGCCACAAGTGGAACTGGCCAGTAAATGGTAGTATTTGATGTCCTTGCATGGTTTTAGACAGCCTTAGTGTCACAATTTGCACTCAATTGTAGCAGGGAAAAATAGTATGAAAATCTCCAATTGTTTGAATTTGCATTGATTTCTAAGACTGTCTTGCATGCTCACTTTGTGTTTCTGAAAATCTCTCTGTAGTCCTTTCTGACGCAAAGATTATGTTTGGCTGGAAATTTAGTGTTCTAGAAGGTAAACTTATATTCTTGGGCTGGTTTGACTTTATGTTATTAGCAATAGGTGGTCTTTTGCAGCAGTAATTGTGCTACTTTTTTGACAGGTCTAATGCACAGAATTCAAACAAGAAAGCAAGCTGGTCTCTATAAAAATGTTATAGTTATCAAGCTACAGGGGTCTTGTGCCTTTCTGAGCATCCCCTCCCTCCCACCACTCTTGTCAGAGTCTAACAAACTAATTAATTATCAATTATCAATGTCCCCGTTGTGTATAGTAAGCCTCTCTGGATTCAAGGTTATTGAAAGAAGCAGAAAGGTATTCAGCATATGATTATAAAATGATGTTTTATAGTACCACTTTATCCTTCCATTCAGTTTTTGGAAAATATTTGTTGATTTTCCTGTGTGTCAGGCTCTGTGCCAGGGCTGGGGGACAAGGCTGAATATGCAAGTCTCTGGTCTGAAACAATTCTCAGTTTAGAAGGTGAAAGTGACAAGGAGAAGATAAATGCTATTCAGTGCAAAAAAATACTTTAACAGATTTGTGCAAAATGTGAAATCACAGAGAAAGGAATGGAGTGGGAAAGTGGGATAAAGAAGGCTTTAAGATGAAAGGGCATCTGAGTTGGGTTTTAAAAGATGAATAGGAGTTTTCCAAGTAGTCAAGGTGCAGAAGGGGCTTTCCAGCAGAAGGACTAGTATATATTGTTATAAATAGAAAGAAAATTTCTTCTTGCAAAGCAACAGGTGTGGTGCAGCTAGAGGGTCAGGGGACAGGTTGATCCTTGGAAAGGTAGACTAGGTACACGCTGGCACAGGTCTTGAAGACCTGAAGATAGAAAGATTCTAAAGAGCAGAACGATGAAATCAGAATTATGTGTTATAAAGGTACTTTTAGTGGTGAGGAGGAAATGGAGAGAAGGAGATACATTTGGAGGCTGTTGACATGGTCCAGGCTAGAGGGGAAGTAGCTCAGATGGTCGGAAACCCCAAAGAGGGTACTGTTCTCATTTCTCTTATTCTAGCTTCCTCCTGAGCAGCTGAGCATTTCTTAACATTTTAGGGTACAGGACATCTTATTAGCATCAATTTTAAATGGCTGTTTAAGAAAAAAATTTAATTAATCTAATTAACAATTTTTAAATATTCTGGGTCCCTAAAAGAAATGTGAGAAACAATACTTTATCCTTTTTGTTCTTTTCCTAATAAACAGAACTACTTCTCCTGTATAGTATTCATACCTGTAGTTTAGTAAAAATATTACCAAAGATTGCAGGGAAAATTCAGTTCACTGAGGACTTCCTAGAATATGAACTTAAACATTTAACTTATTTCAAGATTCCATCTGTGACAGTTATAATCATTCTCTGAAGAATATTTTTACAACCTAAGGAAAAATTAGTCCACTTATTTTTTTATATTAGGGAAAGGGTAGGAGAAAGGAAGGCAGCTGGCTCATGAGGAGAGCTTTTTTTCTTCAACAGTCATTTTCTGATGTGTTTGGAATTAGGCTAAATTGTGCTAGGTAGACTTTCTGAAAGTGTCACTTTGAAAGAATGAGCTGCCAAGCTTTCAGCTACAACATCTCTACACAAAGAAAAAAAATGTGGCTTGACAGTAAACTGCTATATTTTGCCGGAAGTGGGCTTGGACAGGGAGAAGAAGCAACATCATTTTCTATTTGTGGCAAATAGAGACCAGATGATGAGAGGGCTCCTTCAATCTAGACTATGTCTTGTTAAACCAATAAACAAAGCAAAAATCGATATGCCAGCTTAGTAAATGTTTGTGCACCTACTATGTGAAAAGCAGCACAACTAAGCAAAGTGGAAGATAGAAAGAATTGTGATATTTTAGTCTGTGTATGGCTGTCTATAACAGTAAAAGAGATGTTTAATCAGCAGTATTGGGGGGCCTCACCTTGTTCCCCTAATACTGAGATAGGCACTAGTAAATCCATAGAACTGTTAGGAGGTCGCATTTGAGAGAGGGCAATATGGCTGCCGTTCCATATCTCCTGAAGGGTGGACCAGCCAGTATGGTCCCCCTCTGAACATTTTCTATATTTTACTACAGTAAAAAAAAGATGCATTAGCATCTTTTTTGCTTACCCTAAATTATGAACAGTGTGAATTAGATACATGAAACAAAACTGTTGAACCAGTCTGGAATATTATTTCTTTAAATTCTTGATCTCTTGGTGTAGTTTTAAATCTTCCATATTTAAACTATTAGTTTTATGACTGCTAAAATAAATACAATAAAATGAGCTGGCTTAGACAACAAGAATTTATGGGTTTACAGTTTTGAGGCTAGGAGAAGTCCAGTATTGGGATTTTATCAAGGAGCTGCTTTCTCCCCAGTGACTGCAGCGTTTTGGGGTGGCCTGCTGGTAGTCCTTGATTCCTGGCTTTGTGTCACATAGCAATGTACATTGTGATGTCTTCTCCTTCTTCCTCCTTGTTCCACTGAGTTCTTTTATATATATATATATATTTTTTTTTGACAAATCTTCACATACAAACTTTCCATACATGGTGTACAATCAGTGGCTCACAATATCATTGCATAGTTGTATATTCATCACCAAGATCATTTTTAGAACATTTGTGTCATTCCAGAAAAAGAAATAAAAAGAAAAAAGAAAAACTCATACCACACCCTTCCTTCTCACTGACCGCTAGTATTTCAGTCTACCCAATTTATTTTACCCCTTATACCCCTTATTATTTATTTATTTATTATCCATATTTTTTTACTCATCTGTCCATACCCTGGATAAAAGGAGCATCAGACATAAGGTTTTCACAATCACACAATGTGACTACATTGTAAAAGTTATATCCTTATGCAATCGTCTTCAAGAATCAAGGCTACTCCAACACAGCTCAACAGTTTCAGGTGCTTCTCTCCAGCCACTCCACTACACCATAAACTAAAAAGGGATATCTATATAATGCATAAGAATAACCTCCAGGATAACTTCTCGACTGTTTGAAATCTCTCAGTCACAAAACTTTATTTTGCCTCATTTCTCCATTGACTTCTCGCTGCTTTTTTTCCATGGCATGCTTTCTCTCTCTGATTTTCATTCTACTTCTAAAGGACTCCAGTAATCTGGATTAAAGCCCAACCTACTCCATTAGCCACACCTTAAATAAAAATAACATCTTTAAAAGGTCCTATTTACAATAGGTTCATACCTGCAGTAATGGATTAAGAACATGTGTGTTTGTTTTTCATTTAGGGAGTGTAAGTCAAGCTGCCACACATATTTTAGTCAAATTATTTAAAAAAAAAACTTTTCTTAGTTGGAGATGTGCTTTTACTTTTATATTTATATTTATTGTTATTGCTATATTTATTGTTATTGCTATCATTTATTCAGCATATACCATGTGTCAGGACCTGTGATGTAGTACTTGATGCATTTTTCTCATTTAATCCCCACATTAACCCGATTTTACAGAGGAGGAAACTGAGGCACAGGAAGTTCATGTAACTTGTCCAAAGTCACAAAGCTAGTAAATGGTAGCAAAATTTTGTTCATTACTGCCTAAGTTTTCCCCACTGAGAGTACCACCATGATTTCCTATAATTTGTTCTTTTCTTTCTTCCTGAAGTCTTTGTATCTGTAGGGCAATATTGCAAGAGAGAAAAAAAGATCACTTAAAATATAACATGTTCAAAAATTTCTTGCTTGGAATTAAGTGTTATCAAAAGCATAACAATATTAAGCTGCATTATTAAAAAAAAACACAACTCTTCCATATTTTTTTTTCATTAAGCAAGAACTGTAAATCTAGGAATATCTCTTAACATTGAGGGGGTTTTTTTGTTTTCTTTTTTTAGGGTTTTTTTGGCTTAGGTTATTAAGTACTCAAAGGAATGCATTAGCATCTTTTTTGCTTACCGTAAATTACGAACACTGTGAATTGGATACATGAAGCAAAACTGTTGAACCATAGAGGTCATGTCATAAAACAACACATCACCATCTTCGACAATATACATGGTACTTAAGATAGCATGTTTTGAGAATGAAACTGTCTGATAAATAATATTTAAAAGACTCTTGTGGTTAACCCTGTGGTAAATTGAATGATTCATTTCAAAGTGAATAACCAACTCCAAGCTCTGAATTTTCAGACGCTGGGCTTGTTCAACAACAGATATGTTTATTTGTATATTTCTATGGCATTTTTGCACAAATCCCTAGGCACAGTGACAAGAAGAGTAGGATGTGGTCTCATCCTCAAGGAGCTTACATTCCAATAAGTGAAATCACCTGCATAAAGATAATACAAAGTGGTTGGTGATAATCTGCATTTAAAAACAAATAAAAATGTGCCTTAGGAATTGGGTTCAGGAAAAGAGCTCACTCACCTGTAGAAACTCAGGAAAGGAAGAGCAAGCCCTTATGCTCAGAACAGAGAAAATGCAGAGGGCTGGACTCTCCTGCGAAGGGTTGGAGGGCTGTCCTACAGTGCTTCACGGAGGTCATTTCTTACCTTGATGACTATCCATTGGTCAGATTCCAACCTTCCCCATACCCACTCAATACCTGATTTGTCAGCTCATTCATTGACTATGAGGGCTGGCTCATGTGCCCAGGGCTATATTTATTGTTACTGTTATTATTTATTCAGCATGTACCATGTGTCAGGACCTGTGATGTAGTATTTGATGCATTTTTCTCATTTAATCTCCACATTAACCCCATTTTACAGAAGAGGAAACTGAGGCACAGGAAGTTCATGTAACTTGTCCAAAGTCACAAAGCTAGTAAATGGTAGAATTCCCAAAATCTATGTTCTTTACCAACATGCTATTGCACCTTCCTTAATAACCATAACAATATTAACAATGAACATTATTGAAAATGTACCAGGTCCCAGGCAATGTCCTAACTAAAGCACTTTACATGCATTTTTTTCATTTAATCTTCATACCAACTCTATCAGGCAGACTTCTCATTTCCATTGGAACGATGAGAAAACTGAGAAAGACTAAATAATCTGAGATCACACGTTTAGTAAGTAGTGAAACATTTCCTAAAGCATATGATGCAAAATACTGATTCTACGAGGAAACCAACAAAGAAAAATAATCTGTGGTCATTGAAGTTTGGAAAACCTTGCATCTGTAGAAGATTCCCAGTGCACATCAGTATATTAATGTCTCCTATAAATCCTGCAGTAAAGAATCCTACTTAACTTTGGTTAGACCAGCATTTCCAAAACTTACTTTAACATGGAACTGTTATTCTTCCAATATATAATCAATATCCCACAGAATCAGCACTGCTTTATGCTGCTTCAAGGATAGACTGACTTCAACCAAGTTTATTAGACTAGAGTAGAAAGATGGAAAACCACAACTTTCATTTTTAATGAAGACTAGAACAATCATAGGTAGCAAGGAAACTACTTGTGTCTCCCTCTCCGGTTTAATTTTTCCCTGTAGGCAGAGCTGCTTGGGAAGCCAAGCCATAAAGCCTAATGGGTAATTAGCTGGGGCAGATCACCTTGAGGAAGGAAGGAAGACAAATCCCAGGAGCCCTCTGGGACTGGCACATTCATTCCTTCCAGGCAGATTAAACTCAGCACTGCCCCCCTCACCTGGAAAACTATAACAATCTAACTGGACTTCCCATCTCCATCACTGGCACCATCCAATCCTTTTTTCTATTCTGCCACTAGAAGTAATCTAAATATATACATAAATTTAAAAATACATAATATTTTTAAATATATGAGGCAATTACGCGGGTTTGCTGTTTCAAGGTCTTTACTGCATTCCCTAAGCAATTAATAAAGCCCAGACCCCTTAATGAGCACTACAAGGCTTGCATGGGCAAGCTCTTGCCTGCTGTTGCACTGTGGTTCCTCCTCTCACACTCCAGCCAACCAGTCACCTTTCAATTTCTTAAATAAACCATGCCCTCTCTTTCCCCAGTCTTCACACATGCTCCTCTCACTGCCTGAGACAGTCTTCTGCATCTTCCTTTCCAACCAGATAACTTACTCATCTCTCTGACCACTGCTTATACATCACTTCCTCAGAAAGTTTCCTTGCTCTCCTCCAGTCTGGGTTGGGGATGCCTCACAGATGCCCCCCACCCAGTATCTTGTGCTTCCCTTATCAGAGTGTTTATTATACTGTGTTGTAACTATCTGTTCACTTTTTAGTTTCTACCACTGTGCATTTCCCTAACTTGTATTTATTAGGCAGTGACCTAACCAACATTTATAACCATGTTTTGGATGACAAAGTAAAATAGCACACTTACAAAACTAAAAACATGGAGGACAAGATGTTAACTATACTGAGTGCCCACTTAGGGTCTAAAGTAAAATAAAATTTAATAAGATAAAATTTACTGTGAACACATGTAAGTCCCTAGAATTGGACTATAAAGGAAACAATAGCACCAGTAGATATAGCTGAATAGCGATATGAGTGAATGACTTGTAGGGGTCTGTATTGAATTTTAATCTACTTTTAGTAAGAATGACATCAGAATGTATTCTGGTTCACCGAATACTTAGTATAAATGAATAGTATGATAAGAATATTCAAAACACTAATATTATATTAAGCTGAAATAATATAAATATACTATTAATTTTGAAAGTGGCGATGGTCTCATTGTTTTTTACTGGGAAAACCAAAACCAGACTAATATACTTAATTCTGGAAAGTATACTTCAGGTTAGCAGTTGACCAAATGGAATGTATTTCAGAACAGAGTAATGGGTAAAAGCTCTGGGAATCATTTCTTAAAGAACAATTGAAAAAATGGAGACAGTTTTACTCTAAGGAACCATAACCGCAGTCTTTAAATACCTAAAAAGTGAGAGATGAAATGAATGGAAGACTTAGTCTGTATTTATCCAGAAGTCAGATTCAGGGTCCATGCGTGGATAGAACAATAACAGGCAAGTAGATGCCAGGGCATCCTAAGATGATTTTTTCAAGTAACCAGAGTTTGTTTAAAAATGGGAGAGTGAGAGAGTGAATTCCCTGCTCAGAAGGAGGCTGGAAGCCCAAGAACTAGGCCTTTCGAGGGGATGTTTCATACAGTAGATAACAGGTACTCCAGTTGGTCCAGAAAATGCTTTGGAGCTCTAAGATTCTGTGAGGCTGTAAAATCAGTAGATTCCATCCATTGGTGCCGATGAATGGAAGATTAACTGAACCTTTTGCTGAGGACTTAAATTTTTATACATATTTTAAAGACGTTTTCAATACTGTATTGAGGGCCAGATGAGTTGATTACTAGGTTGATTACAGTTGGGATATTATGATTGTCTAGCTCTTTCCTAGGCTGGTTTAACACTGCGGAGTGTGACCTTAATAAGGCCAGAGAACTCAGGAGAAAAGCAGCTTGGAAGAAAGAGGTCCAGAGAATTAAACAAGTTCAGCTCACAACATAATGGAAAGAAAGTGCCCTTTAGGGAGCCGTGTACTATGACAGCGTTCTGAGATGAGGTAAAAATAAAACTGCAGGTTGCATTTTCTCTTGGCCATAATGTTGGGGTCAGAATGACCCAGGAGGCACCACACCCGTGTAGAGTGGCTCCATCAGGGCACATCTTCAGGGAGCGCCAGTCAGAGTGCCAGTCCCACTGTGCCATCATCCTGATTTTATCTTCATAGGAGTTCTCAAAGTATCAGCATCTCCATTTTAAAGATGAGGAAATTCAGATTCTTAGAGGCAAAGTAACTTATATAAATTGTTATGAGACCTGAGATTCAAACTCAGGAGTGCGTGAACATTTTTATCAAGAATGTGCTTCAGGGGACTCCTAGACTTTAAAAACTGGAGAGGATCTTAAAAAACCCAACTTCTAAGTTTTGCCTACGAGAAAAGAAAAAGGCCCAAGGAAACCAGGAGTCCTGCACAGGGTTCCTGTGCAAAAGAAAAGGAAGTCCCTGGAGAAGTGCAGGGAAGTGCTCCTCACATGAGTACAGGCTCAGCATCTGTGCTCTCTGCACTTGCTGTTTACAACTGTGAGCAAGCAGGGCAGGGGCAGGGAAAGGGAGAGAAGGCAAGAGGCCAGTGCACCTCTCCCCAGCCTTCTCTCTCCGATGCTCCTCCAGAATTCCAAATGCTCCTTCAGAACCCAGAAATTAGAATCTGGGTTTGATCTTCTAAACTACAGTTGGATGGGTAGTTAGAATTACATACACATTCAGTGATCATTGTCAGAAAGGATTGGGAAAAGGCGAGGGGCAGAACTAAACCTCACCTGGCACTAGCATGTCCTGAGACTTTGATAGATGCTTCATATGGGTCCTCTCATGTAGTTTCTAGGTTAGTCTATAAAATAAATATTAGTGTCCTCACTTTATGGATGAGAAAATGAGTTTAAGTAACTAATGAAAAGCAGAGAATTAATAAATGGATAACAGGCGTTGAGATTCTTGCTTCCAAAAGCCAGAGGAAAAAATGTGGATTTTGGAATCAAGAAGACCAGAATTTACCTTTCAGATTGGTCATTTAGTAGCTAGGGAAATATGAGGGTTTACTTTCTGCAGCTGCAAAATGGAAGCTGTTATACTTATCTCATAGAAGTGGCAGTTTCCTTTCTCCAGACCCATTCCTTCTGTTTCCTGCCTTTGAGTGACCAGTTCTGCTTTTAGAATTACAGAGGAAAGAGCTCCTGAAGTAGGAGGAGAATTTTGGATGGATGGTGAACTTTGTCCTTGAAACATCCCTCTAAATCTTTGTCAGATTTAATTCCTCCATTTTAAAAGATGAGAACATCAAAGTGACTATGACTTGATTTATCTGTACTTAGTCACAAAGTGAGGCTGTGCTCCTGAGGGGAAAGTATCTGAGGTCATGGAAATGAGCGTGAGACCCAAAACGTGAAGACTTGAACTCTGTATATAGATCTATAAGACAGGTGTTATAAATACTGCTTTAGCCATCCCCAAAGAGTGCCATGTGATCCAAAATGAAGTCGTAGGTGGCAAAAATTAACAGCCTCTCTTCAGAATCAATAATGTCACGTGGGACTGAACATCTGGTCCATTGATCTGTGGCATAGAGAGTTTCATTCAAACAGATGGGGCTACCTGCATCCTCTAGTCCTTTGAGTTTGTGTTTAAACTCAAGTTACTCAACGCGTTCCCTCTCTTGGTTTTCTCTGTATAGAGTTTCTTAGTGTCACGAATGTTCACCTGTTCAAGGAGAAATGGGACAGTAATAAGGTGGATCACCACACTGACAAGTATGACTGCAACAACTTGATTATTCGCAGAGGGCAGACTTTCTACCTCCAACTGGATTTCAACCGTCCATACAACCCCAGGAAAGATCTCTTCAGGGTGGAATACGTCATTGGTGAGTGCTGTCTCCATGCGTGAATCATGATCCCATGAGTGCATGGTACGGAGTGGGTGGGGATGAGGGCAATTGTGTTATTTTGTGGGATCATAGTTTTAATAGTTGATTCCACTGGTATTTCATCCAGTCGCTGGGCCAACCTCTGCTCTAAGCTGGGTCCGTATGATGATAAAACATCAATCATTTGGACCTACCCAGGCAATAACCCAGTGAATACAATTATAGAAAATGTTAGTCAGTTAAATTATTTTTCCTGAAACTAATGGTTTTAGCATCCTAGAGTTGTGACTTTTGATATATCACCTCTGTCTTCATGATTTAATTGCTGAAAATATTTGCAATTCAAAGCATACTTTTTCCATATAAGTACTTCCCAAAGTTTGCTCTGCTGTAATAGAGTACCACAGAATGCTCCATGAAAAATGAAGTTCAAATAAAGTTCAGTAAACGCTTTGTACTGTAACCTCGTCTTGAAGGTTCCCAATGCATATTAGATTTAAAGGTTCTGGGAAGCACTGTTATTTAACTTTGTTTACTTCAGTGCTTCTCAAAAATTTTTGATCATGGGACCCTTTTATTAAGCTTCAACTCTTAATATTTGACTCATTTGGTTAAGCATTTCCATAGGAATTTACAGAGTAGCTGTTAAACATATACACAAAAGGGTGGTTCAATATCAGGAAATCTGCCTATGTAATCCTGTACATAAATGACTTATAGTAGAAAAATCAGATGTTCTAATCAAAACATACTGAAAAGGTGTATGGTACAACTTTTTTTCTTTATGAAGAAAAAAAAACTTTAAGTAAAATAAAAGTAAAAAAAAGCCCCTTACTTTTAATAAAGATTATTAACATTCACACCAACAGCTTTTGGTATCCCAAATGGCAGAGAGTTGATCGTTTTAATTAAAATCAGAAATTAGGCAGTGATGTCTGCTATCATCATTCCTTCTTTTAAAGCATGTAAAAGGTTTTATCAAATGAACAAAACAGGAGAAATTATTTCCTCTGGAAAATAAGAGATAAAACCATATATTTTACTAATGCTATGATTATATATCTAAAAACCCGACAGATTCAAGGAAAAAAAGCACCGCTAGTATTTGAAAAAAGACTTTGTAAGATGACTAGATAGTAGATAAATACATAAACATCAATAGCTTTTATTTTTTCCAGCACTAAGCATCTAGAAATGGAAGTGAGAAAAAAACCTCACCTATAAAAGTGATCAGAACAATTTTTACAATTCAGGACTAAATTTTTAAAAAACAACATAGAGAATCTACATATAATCAGTGATAAAATCTTAATGAAAGACATGAAAAACAATGAAAAAGCATATATATATTCTTGGATGGAAAGTTTCAATATATTAATTTAAAATACTCCCCAAATCAATATGTAAATTCAATGTATTTCCAATTAGAATCCCAATGGAGCTTTTCTTTTTATAAAATTGGGTAAAATAATCTTAAAGCTCATTTGAGAGAATAAGTACCTGACAATTACCAAGAAAACTCCACAAAGGAATGATATGTAATAAAGGATTTTCTATCTAAACTAGTTATCAGAATGAACTATAAAATATATCTAGTAGAATGGAATCGAGATTCCAGAAGCAGATCTCAGTATATAAAATAAGTTAATAGAGTTGTTGGTTTAATGTAGTAAAAAAAGTACCTGGGTTGTGTGATTTTTTTAAAATTGATTTCTTTTATAAATGATGTTAGAATAACAAACTCTTCAAATGGAAGGAAAAAAACTGGCCCTCATCTTATATGACATACAATAATAATAAATCTTGGATGAAATAATTATTAATGCAAAAAATAAGAATTCTACAATCTTACAAGAAAACCTAAAATATCGTGAAGTCAGAGGATAAAAGATAAAGAAAAATATTCAAAACATGGATGACAGTAATGAGGAAAGCATGAAAAGCTCTTGCAAATTGCTAATACAAATACAACCAATACATTTAGTTGCACACAATAAAAAAATGTGCAAAGGAGATGAAGAGATAATTCACAAGAGAGAAAATTCAAATGTCCAATTATCATATGAAAAGATGCTCAAATTCACTAATAGACCAGGAAAGTAAAGTAATATTTATCAGACTAGCAAAATTTTGGAAAAGGCTGTTAATAGACTGTTCTTGGCAAATATGTGGGAAATAAGCATTCTCATATATTGCTGATAGGAATGTTCAATTTTATAACCATTTTAGAAAACAGTTTGACCATATCTATTAATATTAGAAAGGCATGTGACCTCTGACCTAGCAATTCCACTTGTAGGAGTCTATACCAAAGATATTAAAAGTATTACTTATTGCAGCATTGTTTGTTGTGACAAAAAATAAAAACCGAAAGTAAAGAAAACATATATCAATAGCGAAATGGTTGAAAATACTGTGTTATTTTCACATAATGCATTATTATTATTTAAAAAAAATTATTATAAAAAAATTAATCAATTAGATCTATTTCAGATGACTTCAAGAAAGGCAGTGAGTGAGAAAACAAAACACAGAAAAGTGTGCATATGAACTCCTATATTTTGTGTACAACTATATGTGTACATATATCTGTGTAATAGTACGAGTACAAAAAAATATGTGAAGGATACACATAGGTCAATGTGGAGTTTGATGCGTGTTTCTTAACGGGAATGTAGCCAAAGTATGGGAAGAAGGGGCAAAAAATGGTGGTTCCAAGCAAAACAAGACCAAAAGCAAGCATGACAAGACTATATATATGCATCTAGGAAAAATTATTAATATATTGGCATACATGGGAGTATATAAAGAAAGTAAAATAAAAAGCACAATGTTTTCTTTAAACAAAAACTGATTCCTGACAACTTGAGAAATATGCCTTGTACTTACTTGCATTTATGGTGCAAATTGAAATAGAAATGTGGGAAAAGCAATTGGCTGAAGCCACAGTAAAAGTGGAAGAGGAGAAGGGAAACCCTTGAGCTAGAATAAACACAAGTGTGCTGTTTGGGCTTCAACATAAAATGCTTGTTATCTCAATTGTGAGAGATGGGGAAATTAAATTACTATTCATGTATGCTGTGTAAAATACAAGAACCACAACTTAATTATATTTATTATAGTTAATTATTGTTGATATATACTAAGTACTTTAGTGAGAAGTACTCTGGGTGAGAAAGAAATCCATTGTTATTATTATTTAAAATATTTTAAAATATGTGAATTTTTTCTTCTTTCCCTAAGTTCATTTCTCTTCTCTTTCATGTGTGTTTGTGAGTGTGTGTGTGTACGCATATGCACATGCTTGCTTATTTGAGCACCAGGATTAGTTTTAATTCAGATACCCTGGACATATGATCAATCTTGTACTCCATGCATGACAGCAAATACCTGTTTGAGCATTCTGTCCATGTTTCTTCTCAAACTATGAAGGAAATTTTGACCTTCATAGTTCATTTTAGTTCTGTCTTTATAACCAAATATTTAGGACACAGAGAAGAGGCTAGGAAAGCTTCATCCCTGAATTGGATTTGACTGAAGTCTGAGGCTCTCTTCCACATGAGATTCAGAAAATAATTATGATATGAAAGTCTTAGGGAAAACAACAAATGAGTACTTTATATCGGATTCCCAATGTTAGAAAGACAGCCATACTTGAAAGAGAACAAACACTCACCTGATTGTGAAGAAGAAAAGAATTTATTCACCATCTTGTAAGAATGGGCGTGCAACCGAAAAATGATGGCTGACATGCCAAGCAACTGGCTGAAAGCAGTAGTATTTATTCCCTAACCCTAGCACACAGGTCCCTCCCCTGTTTCTCTGCTGATTGGATACTCCAGAGGTTACAGCCTATTTGAGCAGCTTAACTATTTCAAACTCCCCCCCGAGACTCCCTGCTTTTGATTACACTTTACATTTCAGCGACCCTGGTCACCAATTTATTTAAACTTGTTTTTAACCATATAAGGATTCAGCACCAGTTCTAGGCTTGCATCAGAGGCACTCTCCTTTCCCTACCCGTAAGACTGGTTTGAATTGTCTTGCAGCCCTTTGTTTAGTGAGTTCCATTTCTCTGCGCCATCTTGTGTGAAAGCTAAATGTAATGTTATTCTTACACCAGGAAACAAACTCTGAGGAGACTTGTGTGCAGAAAGGTTCCTGGGAAGATTCTGGAAGCTCTCTGTGGGACAGTGAGGGAACTGCCCTGGGCAGAGGGAGGGCTTGAGTGATTGCACAGAAGAGACTGAGTGGATCCCTTGGGGAGCCCTGGGGCTGAGCTGGAACTTGAGATTCCACCCTCCTAGCATTGACTGGTCTTTGGCCATGGGCTACCCTTGAGGGGTGTTGTAACCTTAGGCGGTTGGCTCTCTGTGGCAGGGGGCTAATCTTCAAGAACAGCCCAACAAGAGCCGTTTGCCACCAGGGTCCAACAGCCGGGGGGGATGAAGGCACAGTCCTGAAAGGAGAACCTGAGCACACACCACAGCATCCACTCCAGGGGGCAGTTCCAGTCCTCTTTTCACAAAGGACATATTCATTTTGTTCCCTCAGTAAAACAGGAAATATAGTATGGTTTATTTAAATTTGAGGTGAAATCTATATATATATTTTAAACCAACATGTATTTCAAACCCTTCTTGGAACCTGGAATGTGTGCTTTCAGAGTCCAGCTTTGTTCCAATATTCAGGGTCTAATAGAGGCACTGCTACATTTGAAGGTGTTCTGTTGGCATCTTTATTGTAGATTCAAGAAAAGGAAAATGGTGAAAGTCCATTTTACTATTTAGTGTATGAGGAACCAAACACATTTCTAAAGGGCATTATTAGAGAATTTATCTTTCTCATTGTCCTGACTGTATATCTCAAATCATTCAGGCAAGTTACATAACTACCTCTGCTTCAACTACTGCAATAGTAATAAGATTTTTTTTTAAGGGTCATTGTTGGTCATTCATTGTGGCTCAGAAATAGTTCTCTTAAAACGAATTACTTCTTTCAATAGGACTGAATACAGCCGGCGAAATTAAATTTAATTTTAAGTAATTGTCATAATGAAAAAAGAGGAGCATCCACTGTAAACTGAGAGTGAAATTAATTGCAAAAGCAGCAGCATCTCAAGTCAGGAAACCCAAAACAGACAGATCTGGATTAAAAAAAAAACAAAAGCAGAAAAGAGAATGCGCTATAAAAAATAAAGGGCACATAAAAAGAATCTCTTTAAATGTCTTTGAGTATTAGAACATGATTAGATTTATCATCAAAGATCAATTTATCCACTTCTTTTAAAGAACGTAACTATTGCATAGAGCAAGCTATTATATTAACAATGGAGAGAAATTACCTTACACTTTACATTTTTCCTATTTTCATTCAGCTTTTGGTTGTT
This sequence comes from Myrmecophaga tridactyla, assembly GCA_004026745.1. NCBI lineage: Eukaryota > Metazoa > Chordata > Mammalia > Pilosa > Myrmecophagidae > Myrmecophaga > Myrmecophaga tridactyla. The sequence goes on along the minus strand of PVIY010026811.1, from coordinate 17,936 downwards.
GTTCCTTTTTCTTTCCCTGTGAATTTATACAAAATAAAATGAAAAATATTGCTAAACTGGACTTTCTTTTTGTCCCTGTGCTCAAAACCTAGATCACTGGATTTATTTATGTGATTCTACCTACTCATCAAGTGTCTATCTTTTTTTAAGTGTTTAAGTAAATAGAACCTCTTGAATGGTCCCAGATTATTTCATTTTATGCTTGATTCCATGTATTACAAAGTTGATCAGAACACGTGCATTACCTCTGCCAAGGTTTATAAATATTTGCTGCAAATGCTCTTCCTGCCTCCATCAGGGCATTTATTACTTGCTGGCAGAGCTGCAGCTACTCTGTGAGTTAGGTGGGAGGTGTTAATGGATTTGAGGAGGTGGGTGTGGCTGAAAAATGTATCTGGTACTTTACAGGGCCTTTTCTCTCTTTCCACCTCTGAGCCTGCAGCCCCAGGCAGGGAGCAGAGCATTAATTACAGGTTCTCCCAACCTGTAGCTGGAGCTGTGAAACCTTAGGAACAGCTTGTGGTGTTAATTTGCTGTTACTTTAGCATGGGACCCCTGCTTTTCTGATAACCAGTTGACAGAGAAAGACTCATTCTAAGGAAAGAATTCTCAGCTGCATTCCTATCTCCCCAGTCAGAAAAATAGATCTCGCCCCACCTGAGGCGCACTTAAAAGTCACCACAGGGCTGGTGAGCGGTCTCTTTCTTCCTGAAATCCAATCGCAAGAGCCCAAGAATGTTGACCCACATACGTCAGTGTCTCAGAGTCTTTTGATCTTTTTCTCCATCTTGTGATACCTCCCACAGCTTCAGGCTTCATATTTCTGGTTAAGGCAAAAAAAGAAGAGGGGAAGGATGATGGTTGGTTATATGAAAACCCTGCTAAGCTATGGTACCCAGTTACGTAATTAAACCCTACTCTAGGTGCTGCCAGGAAGGTATTTTGTAGATGTGGTTGAGGTCTACATGCAATTGACTTTAAGTAAAAGAGATTACCCTAGATAATATGGATTGGGCTTCACCCAATCACGAAGACCTTAAGAGCAAAAACTATGGTTTCCCTGAGAACGAGAAATTCTACCTCAAGTCTATAGCATCAACTCCTGCTGAGTTTCCAGCCTGCCAGACTGACCTACAAATTTTGGACTTGCCAGTCCCCACAATGGTATGAGTCAATTCCTTAAAATAAATCTCTTCCTGTGTGTGTGTGTGTGTGTGTTGTTGAAGAGAACCTGGTCTTATGAAGATTTGGCATCAGCTAAATCTTTCCCTTTTATCAGCAAAGCAAAAGTTTTCCCAGGAGCTCCCCAGCAAACTTCTACATATGTCTCATTTGCTACCTTCAACTGTAAAGGAAGCTGTGTAAGTGTTTCATTTTTCCAGTCTCTTCAGAGGAGAACAAGGGGGAGATAAGTATGGATGTTGCTAGACAGCCAATGGTGATTTCCCCAGGCCCCTACCAGCTCTGCCATCCTGTTAATGTAAAAACTCAACCTGCTTCAAGCATGGCCTTTTAACGATAGCTGCATTGACTCATTCATGGGTATAGAATTTCTGGGGCCATGTGCCAATGGCACATATTCAGCATCATGCACCCCATAAAACATCAATATATTATCAAAATTCAGTATCTTTATTTCACTCATGTATCATAGAAATTTCATTCATTGAAAGTTGCCTTGGGTGTTTTAGAAATAGACATAGATGATTATCATTTGGGACACCTCACTCCAGGCTTCCACAATGGTTTGGGGCCTGGAGAGAATGTGCCTAGAGGAGGGAGGGTTAGAGCCTGGATTAAGGCAGTGGATGTAGAGCTGGAGAAGAAGATGGGATATGAAAAATATTTAGGTAGCAAAATCTGTGATTGGTGATCTGTATGGGGTGGGAAAGAGGAAGAGACAAGCACAAGTCTCAAGTTTCTGATTTGTGTAACCATAACCACAGAAACACTTCCATATGCGATAAAGAATGTCGTGAATTTGGGAGAAGAAAATCGAAAGCAGCTCCCATTGTTAACTTGCTGGCCCCAGTGCTGTGCAGAGATTCTGCATGCTTCCCATTTAATTCTTCATGCACTCATCTGGGTGTTGGGCAATTGTCCTCTTCATTTTTCAAATGAAACAAGGGTTGAATAGTTAAATAACTTATCCAAGTTCGCACCTGAAGGGTGCTGAGACTGCATTTTTAATCAAGGAAGTTTCTTTTATCACTATGTATGCTGCTGCCACCCAAGGAAACAGTGGAGGTGTAAACATGATTCTCTTTTGAATCTGTTGAGTTTGAAGTACTTGAGGGACTTCCAAGTAAGCATGTCCAATAGATAGTTACATACATGAGTCTGAAGCTCAAGGAAGAGGTTTGGGTTGGATATATGGAAATTTGGATATTCTACACACATAGACAGACAAAATAACTCAGTAAAAAAGTAGATCAAAAAAGTGAGAAGTGAACTGAGGCTCAAAGGCTGCAGGAAAGCAATTTTTGAGGGGTAAGTCCAGGAATAGGATCCCTGTAGGAGACAAATACTAAATGATCAGAGAAGTAAAAGGAAAATCAAGAGAGTAGAGTGTCACTAAACCCGAGGGAATAAGATATTTTAAGAGCACAGAGTGACCAACTGCATGAAATGCCCACAAAATGGGAGACCCAGTGAGGTAATAACTTTCCACTGGACTCAACAGTTAGAGGGACACTGATTATATGGTGAGAAACCAAATTTTAATGGGCTGAAAGTAAATGAGATGATGAAGAGTGGTCATAGAAAATGAGGATTGATCCTTAAGGAAATTTGGAGGAGAAGAAAAAAAAAATGGGTAGTAACTAGAGGAGAATGTGGGTTGGAGGAGAGGTGTTTTGGTTTGGGTGTTTGTTTTAGGATTTAAAGTGCTTGAACATGTATGTAGGCCAAGGGGAAGGAAGAAGAAGAATCCCTTGTCATCTTAGGGATGTTAGGGAAGAGAACAGGGAGGATGTGAATGCTTTAGGTAGAGAGATAGGAAATAGGGCATCATGCCTGATTTCATCCATTTTTTTAAAGACATAGAAGGTAACTGGAAGGGAAGGAACCCAGGAAGGGGTGCAAGAACCATTTCTTACAGCTGAAAGCCTCACCAAAATCTTTTAAAACTATATGTCCCTATTGAATTTCGGTTCAGAAAGCCCAGGTAAAATCACCATGCTGAAGTGTGATTTTGACAAAAAGAGCACAGCTTCTATGTTCAGGAATTTCCTTCTGAAAATCATGCAGTTAGTAAAATGTAGAAAAATATTATCAAGCCCAGGCTATTTCCACTTTTTTATGCTGCATTTTGTTGAAAATAGGTACTTATTTCACCACTTTGAAGCAGCATTTATTTAGGACGTCATTTCAGATTGTAGCTTCTGTGTACCTCTATACCAGCTATCAACATGTTCACTTTTAAGCTTCAGTGTAGTGACTAATAATGGCATCGAACAAACTAGGACAGTGTTTCCCAGAGTGTGTTCTCTGTGAAAACCTGTCATGTGAGATATTCCTTGGGAAAAAAGTTCTGTGGTCAAATGCATTTGGACCGTGCTTTGTAGCCTGCCCCTTCTGGGAGACTTCCAATGCACATTAATATATTAAAGGCTCTGAGGAGGCACACAGTCAAAAAGTTATCTAATTTGGTTGAGTCTGGTCTTTCCCAAAACGGTTTTATCACAAACACCACCCTACCCCATTTTCATTTTCATAGTACTTTAATAAAATGTAGACCTCAGTCTAGGAAATACTGAACCAGAGTTGCATATTACTTTTATAGGCCTGCAGTATACTGTGAAGAGTGGATGATGGAAGCAGTGGATTTGTAGTCTGTCTGTTATGGTGATTCCATAAATTATCTGCTTTTCTTTTAACGCTTAAGATTTTGTGCCAAACATTAAAATAACTATCAATTTGGTGTTGATATTCTGAAACTTTTCTTTCAAAAAAAGTTGACTTTCGCTTTTTAAAGATACACATAGCTTTATTTTCTGAATTTTTATTGGCTTCTTTTTTACCATAGACCTTGTTTACTTACCTTTTAACTGGGTTTATTTAACACTTATTAAACATCTCACAAGATCAAAGCATTGTATTGGTAGTAGATATGTTCATCTTCTGTCCTCAAAGAGGTCACATCCTGGAGAGGACAGTCTGAGAAAAAATGCTTGGAAGGTACCTCATAATAAAGCGAGATTAACTCTGTGATAGTTGGAGAAGTCCCTTAGGAAGGGATAGTTTAGCTGGGTCCCAAAAAGTGAGTAGGAGTTGACCCAATGGAATGGGGAAAGTGTATATTCTAAGATCTGGTATTTTTACATTTTAGATTATTGTAAAAAAAAGTCATAGCAAATTAGAAATGAAGAATATTGCCAGGGATATCAGTAAGAAACTTGAACAAAATCTTACTTATAGGCAATAAAAAGAGGAAATGCTTGCTGCATCATTCTGTATAATTGCTTTCTCTCTTCTTTTCAGAGAAACATATTCAATTTTAAAACACAAAATTGGATAATCAGATTTCTTTTCCTTTCTATAGTAAAATAAGGCTCATTGGTAATGAACGAACACTCTCACGGTCTGAGGAATAACAGCATGTTACATGACTAGCCTTTTACATTTGTGGGGTCATTTCAGGGATGACAACTCATTTGATATATGGAGCCAGGAAGCACTATGGTAGAAGAGAAAGACTATGGAATCAGGCAGACAGATCCCAGACAGAATCCTAGCTCCAGCACTTAGAGCATTCTTCTGAGTTTCTATGTCCTTACTTGAGAAATAGGGATTATAATACGTACATCCAACTTCAGACAAGTATTTGTGGATAAAGGAAATAATGTATTTGAAAGCACCTTTTTATTCTCACAAGACTGGGAAGTGGGAAGGGCAGTAATAATCCTCATTAATAATCTGGAACCAAAGTTCACAAGATAAAGTGATTTGCCCTAGAAATGCAGTCAATGGGGGTTTCTTGCCCCCATCTTTCCCCTAGAACATCTATCTTAGCCCAGTGGCTTTTCCACCTTAATCCATTGCCCCCTAAAAGAACCACATTGTAAAGCACAGACCTTGCCACAGAGAATACGATAAATGTGAGTTAAGTTTTGGTAGATTAATTCGTTTATTCTACTCTTTTCTCCCTTTCTGCCTCTCTATAATTTGAGACTTTTGCTCAGGCACCCACCAGCCTGCATGACTTTAGACATTGTTATTCATCCAACCAGATTTCTGCAGGATCAACTTCTCTGTTGTCCTATATCCCCTCTATAATGCACTCCCCTCCCCCATTCTGGTTCTGGAGAGCAAGCAGTGAGAGAGAAGTCTCCCACCCCTCCCTTTTTGAGTGGGTGCTTAAATACTGTTTAATCAGGACCAATGGCACTAGATGTGGTTCTCCAATGAAGGACTATATCTAAATTAAAATATAAATAAATAAATATAGATGTAATATATAATACATAATAAATATAAATATTAAAACATATATGTTTTTGACAAGACAAATGAAGGTCATGCCCTTGTGTCTTCACTCTCACGGCAGCAAAACAAAGAACAATCACTAAACCTCCAACCAAAAATGCCTGGTATTCCTGCAACATCCATGCTGAGAGCTTAAATAGTGAAACAGAAACCTGACAACCCCCAGGCCAAGTTCTTCCCAGAATTCTTTGCCCACAGTTCTGGCTGAGGTGAAGAAGCTGTTTCGTCTCACACTATGTGGGATTGCCTTCCATTTTCTAGTGCCAGAAACCTTACAGCACATCATCTCTGCCTAGTGTCATGACCCGCATCACATCCTGCAGAGCTTGAGTTTTTAACTGACGCTCAGGTCCTTATGGTCATAGGGTGAGCAACCAGTTTTACAAGCTCAAAGGTGCTGCATAATGCACTTGTAAAGGACCATGAATATTGAGATGAGAATTCTCACACAAATACCTGTTTTCCTCCCTCCTCTTTCTCCTCTATCTTTTTTATTCCCCTGATTTGCCTAGACCCTCACCCCTCTCTCTCTGTTTCTCTCCCTCTTCGTGCTTGTGTCTTACAATGACCTCTTTCACCTACAAGCATTCATGAGCTTGGCTAATTAGCACCCCACATAATTGAAACTGTACTTGACCAGAAACTGATTTTCTGAATTCAGAGATTATACAGCACCTACATTCCCAGACTTTTCCACATCAATTCTAAGAAATTCTTGCAGTATGTGAAATAAGGAGTGAAAATGATGGGGAGAAAAACATTTAATGAAGACTAATGTGCCACTGTTGCACCTTGCTCTTAAGTCTCTGATCTGTGGAAAGAGAAAGTGTCTGAGTGGAGTTAAAACCCACTGAAGAAAGAATACAAGTGGACTAATTATTCATAATTTGTGCCCTCTAGTTATTCCATGAGTGTGTTGTATGGATTGATAAGGGAATAACTGCAGAGTTTTTTGAACTCTTTCATGGTAGTTGCTTGCTAATAAGATGACCCAATTACCAGACTTATTTTGAAATTGCAACTATAGGAAAGCTAATTCTGTCTAGTATTCCTTAAGGATATATAACTTTCATAAAGGGCTACTATACCAGCAGCCAAGCCAGGAGGGTATTAGATGACCATAAGATAAACTACAGATAGCTATACTCGTTTCCTAAATTTTTTACCTTCTCTTTCTTTGCACTTTTTCCACTCTTTTCTCTCCTTTCTTATAATTTATCTCTGTCTCTTGGTTTCTCTCTAACTCTTATGCATATATACACAGTCCTGTGGATGAATGTCTTGGAATCGACCCATTAACTAAGGAAGCAATAGGAGCTACCCTCAGTAGATAGACATAGCAATGCCTGTGTGTGTTCATGAATGTTTCTTCAGCCTCCTGGAAGCTGGAGTTGGTTGCTCTAAATGAGCCATCCCATCTCTGGCTGAAGCCTACCTTAGCCATTTGGATGCTCCTTTACTGCCGAGACTCTTCAGAGAGTCTCAATGTGCCATCTCCAATTTACCTCTCTATTTTCTTTCCACTTCTAAGTGCCTTGAGAACATCTTACCTCATGTCTGGTGCAGAGAACTTCTGATACAGGCACGTCTGCTGTGTGCAGCAGTGTGCAAGGTGCTACAGGGGACTTAGGAGGGCTTGACAAACACCATCCCTGTATTTAAAGAACTTCTGTATGGTTGGGGTGAGAAGAATTCCACAAACAATTAAAGAACACAAACACATAGCATATAATCAAGTGCCAAACTGATAGAGGTCTCTACCACAAAAGTAGGTTTCTGGCTGGCAGAAGTTGCTCTGGGCAATCACTTCAATAGTTCAGGAAGGACAATGTGAAGGCCTTTAGTAAGGAAGTGGAGGAAGGGATGGTAAAGAGGGATGAGAGAACATGGAATGAGATTCTTTGGAGCTTCATGCCTCCTGCAATCCATTAGCTAAATGAAGTGTATGCAACACTTTATACTGTAGGAATTACCTGGGGAGATAAGCATTTGCAGGATTTTTGCAAAAAACAGTAAAAGCATCATGCTTTCCATTTGAACTTTTATCGTAAGAACCAATGTTATTTCAAGTCCTGTTTCTTTGAATGAGGGAAAAAAAAATAAAGGCAAAATACCTTTCCTCTCAATCTTGTAACTGGCTCCCAGTGGTAGAAGCCATGTTTGATGCACTACATCTCAAAAATAGGTTGACATCTATGCTATAAGTTCACCAAAAAAATTAGTCCTCAGGGTAGACGAGAGCTTTCAGTATTCTGAAGCAATTGGTTTTAGAAAAAGAGACAAAAACTATGTTTCCATAACTGAAATGATGGAAATGAAGTAGCGAAGACAGCTAGGGTGGCATTTTCCATCAAACAACTTTTTTATTTTTGCAACATATTTCCAAGTGATGGGAAAAGACACACTGTCTCCCCGACTTCATTTCCATCATTTCAATCTTTTCTAACTTTCATATTTGTGAAACAAATTGCTTTAAACATGTCAAAGACGCTCAAGTGGAGTGTTAGCCAAATTTTAAAAATAAAGATGATTCATAAAGACAGCACTTGTGTTTATAACCATCAAGATGAAATTTCAAGAAAAATATCACAGTCCTGATTATTTAGGGCACAAGCACAAGGTAATCATCTTCAGAAGTTAGAAAGAAATCTCTTTTTGCTCTCTGCCTTATTTCCTCTAGATTTATAGGACACAGTAAACCTAGCTTTTGGATGCTCCATCATCCCATTTTAATGATTAACTAAGTAACCACTTGCATATTGATTTTTTCCAGCCGCTGGATTCTATTTGCATTTGTACTCCATGAGACCAGCACCTCACTGGCATTCTGCTCCTTGCCAGTTAGACCTATATTCTCTTAGAGCCAATGCTAACGAGAGTAACAGACACATCATGCTCTTTAATAGTGATAAGAGGCTGCCCAGTGTATGGCAACCAGGAGTATGTATTAGCACCAAATACTTTGGAGGAATTTTTAGTGATGTTCCAGAAAAAAAAAAAAACTCAAAAAGTGTTGTCCATGTCAAGAATATATAAGACAATTATACAAACAGTGAATAGATATGTTGTTTTGTCATTGTTAAAAAAGGTTTTTAAATTTGAAACAAACTCAACTTTACAGAAAATTTATAAGAACACTACAAAGAATGTCTGTTTATTCCAGAACCATTGGTGACTCACCAACATGATGCCCCATCGTCTCTGCATACTTTAGTGTGTATTCCCTATAAGCAAAGACGTGCTCTTTCAAAACCATTAAAGTCAAGAAATTAGCATCAATACATTATGACCATATAATCTTCAGACCCCATTTGGGTTTTTCCAGTTGTCCTAATGATGTTCCTTATTACAAGGGGATCCAGTCCAGAATCACATTTTGCATTTAGTTGTCATGTCTCTTTAGTTTTTGATTTGTAACAGTTCCATAGCTTTTCCTTGACTTTCATAACATGACACTTTTGGAGATTACAGAGCAGTAATTTTGTAGAACATCCTTTAATTTGAGTTTGTCTGCTGTTTTCTCATGGTTAGAATCAGTTTATATATCTTTAACAAGACTATCAAAGAAGTGATGCTGTGCTCTTCTCAGTGCAACCTATCCGGAGGGACATAATTTGATGATGTTAAGTTGGTCACTTGATTAAGATGCTGTCATAGGTTGGGTTTTCTAAGAAGTAAACTTTGAAATTAGTGTGCAAGAATTTTTTTAGGAAGTGCTCTTGGGATCAACATTTGAGGAAGGAAGCAGGTTTGGACTGAGGGATAAATTGAGCTGTAATAAAGTCCCAGCAGACTCAGCGGCCCCACAATGAGCTATGGAGCTGAGATGGCCCTTCAACGTTCTCCCAAAATGGGACGAGGGGACTGTTGATCAGTCATTGGATGCAAGCTGCTCCTGAAAGCTGCTGTAATTCCCAAAGGGGGCTGACTCACTGAGAACCATTTTCTGACATCCTTCCTAGAAGCTGGGGGGATAAGTCTTCTATTTTTGAAGCACATCAGAGTTCACTAAAGTGGTGTCTGTCAGGCTACTCCAATGAAGGTTAATATTTTTCCCTTTGTGATGAGTATTTTATGGGAAGATACCTTGAGACTATGGAACTATCCCATTTATCACCAAACATATTTTTTTAATTTTAGTTTTTATTACTAAAACCAATCAATATACAATATGAACATTCTTTTTTTCCATTATATAGTTGTATATTCATCATTATGATCATTTCTTAGAACATTTGCATCAATCCAGAAAAAGAAATAAAAAGAAAACAAAAAAATTCATACATACCATACCCCTTACCCTCCCTTTCATTGATCACTAGCATTTCAATCTACTACATTTATTTTATCATTCTCACATTCAGCTTCATTCAGTGTTCTAACATTATTGTATTACAGTTAGGTAGTATTGTGCTATCCATTTCTGAATTTTAATAATCAGTCCCGTTGCACAATCTGTATCCCTTCAGTTCCAATTACCCAGTATCTACCCTATTTCTATATCCTGATGACCTCTATTCTTAATCGAAATTATCCAAGTTCATTCATTAATGTAAGTTCATATCAGTGAGACCATACAGTATTTGTCTTTTTGTTTCTGGCTCATCTCACTCAGCATAATGCCCTTAAGGTCCATCCATGTTGTTACATACTTCATAATTTTATTCTGTTTTACAGCTGCAAAATATTCCATCATCTGTATATACCACACCTTGTTTAGCCACTCATCTGTTGATGGACATTTGGGCTGTTTCCATCTCTTGGCAATTTATGCTGCTATAAACATTAGCATGCAAATGTCCATTTATGTCTTTGCCCTGAGTAGATACCTAGCAATTGTATTGCTGGGTCATACGGCAATTCTATACTTAGCTTCCTGAGGAACTACCAAACTGCCTTCCACAGCGGTTGTACCATTTGACATTCCCACCAACAGTGGATAAGTGTGCCTCTTTCTCCACATCCTTTTCAGCACTTGTTGTTTTCTGTTTTATCGATAATGGCCATTCTGGTGGATGTGAGATGATATCTAATTGTGGTTTTGATTTGCATTTCCCTAATAGCCAGGGAAGTTGAGCATCTTTTCCTGTGACTTTTGGCTATTTGTATTTCCTCTTCTGGGAAGTGTCTGTTCAAGTCTTTTGCCCATTTTGTAATTGGGTTGTCTGTCTTTTTGTTGTTTGATTTGAACAATCTCTTTATATATACTGGATACTAGACCTTTATCTGATTTATCATTTCCAAATATTGTCTCCCATTGTGTAGGCTGTATTTTTATTTTCTTAACGAAGTTATTTGATGCACAAAAGTTTTTAATTTTGAGCAGTTACTGTTTATTTATTTATTTCTTCAATGCTTGTGCTTTGGGTGTAAGGTCTAGGAAACTGCCTCCTATTATAAGATTTATAAGATATTTCCCTATATTTTCTTCTAACAGTTTTATGGTCTTAGATCTAATGTTTAGGTCTTTGATCCATTTTTAGTTCATTTTTGTATAGGGTATGAAATATGGATCCTCTTTCATTCTTTTGCATATGGATATCCAGTTCTCTAGGCACCATTTATTGAAGAGACCTTTCTGTCTCAGGTGAGTTGGCTTGATTGCCTTATCAAAGATCAGTTGTCCATAGATGAGAGGCAAACATATTATTGCTCAAATGAATGATTGATTGGTATCAGCATAGATTCATGATTTCCTCATTTAATTAAATGGGCTATCATCTCTTATCATTATTTCTTTTGATGTTCAAATTGTCCTAGATTTTGCTAAGGAAAGACTCTTCCAACTGACTTCAGTATCCTTACTTCCTTATTTTCTACCATGACAGGATGTTTCAGGCTCATCTTGCATTTCCTCTGCCCCAGCCCTTAAATCAGCCAAAGAGTTCTGGTGATCTTCACTTAGAAGCCAAGATCTGGGCACTAGATGTGTTTATTGGTTTTCACCTCCTTTTAATATTCCCCATCTCACCTATGTTACCTCACTCACTATTTCATTACCTTCCTTGACATGCCTATGGTGGCCTCTGATCCTGAGGTTTCCCTTGTTTCCTACCTAAGGAGACTTGAGTGAGTATGTGTGTAGGGCCAATAATGATCTCAGCCAACATTTACTGAGTCTTCACAATGGGCCAGTGCTGTGCTTTTTTTGTGTATGTTCATTTCCCCTGCTGCTATAACAAATTACCACAAACTTACTGGCTTCAAACAATGCAAATTTATTCTCATAGTCAGCCTCTGTCAAGGGCCTCCATGGGCTAAAGTCAAGAACCACATTCCTTTCTGGAGGCTCTAAGGGAGAAGCTGTTTCCCTGACGTCTCTAGCTTTTAGATGCCACCAGTAGACCTTGGCTTGGGGCCCCTTCTGCCACTTTCAAAGCCAGTGATGGCCAGTTGAGTCTTTCTCACATGGCATCTCTCTGACCTTCTTTCATCATCATCGTCACCATTATCACATCTCTCTCTTGCCAGAGACAAGAAAGGTTCTCTGTTTTTAAGGACTCCTGTGATTAGATTGGGCCCCAGTGGTTAATCCAGGATAATATCCCTATTCCAAGGTCTGACCCTAGTCACATATTCAAAGTCCTTTTTGCTGTGGAAGGTGACATGTCCCCAGGTTCAGGAGATTAAGGCATAGACATTTCTGGGGCCAATATTCTTCCTACCACAGTATTTTATAAGTTTTATGAAATGTAATTCTCACAACACTCATATGTTAGTTACAATTCTAATCTAATTTTGCATATGAGAAAGCCAAGGCAGTGGTCTTTAGAGTATACTTCAGAAAATAGAAAAATATATAGTAATTTCAATTATACTTATCTCATTTAATTTCTATTTTGTGTGTATTTAGTAACCTAGACAATTTACATAAAAATATATTCATATATAGAATATATGTATATATAAAATATTTTCATCAATAGGAATATAAAATAAGGTTTTAATTAAGTTGCCCTTACTTCCACCAGTATTGCCATCAAATATTTAACCAGAATGGACTGTCTCAGCAAAAATTTCAACATTAGATCTGTTTTGCTTGGAAGGCATTCACCTAAACTTTTGATCCTATCCTTTTTGGTGAATGACAATTTGATTTTGTTTTTGTTATTTTTTAAAAATCAGTTGCCATGAATTTTAATTAAGTGAGCCTTTTCATAAAACCTGTAAGCCTCAGTCTGCTCACACGATGTATGGAATACAAACAAATGGAGCTCTGCTCCTTAGATGCCATTTGCTAAGGAATTTCAGTTGTTATAAAAGGGAATTACTTACTGCATGTTTCCACAAGCAGATTAAGAACAGGAAAGAGGTACACACCAAAGCAGCTAGCTATCATGCATCTGCTCAGGGATCTCCATATTCAGTCCAAAGTATGTTTTACCTCCAAGTCCTTCTCCGGCCCCTGGGGCTTCCAGAGCCCAGCCTGAGGGTGGCAACACCCAAGGAGTACGGAACCAACCTTTCTCACCTGAAAGGGTTACATACAGTTGGAGTAAGGTGGGGCAAAACCTAGTTTGGTTCATAATTGTGAAAAACAAGCAAACTATAAGAAACTCAATGTTTGTGATATTAACATCCCCCACTGTAGATCCTTGAGGATTTTAACCTGATTGATTGATAGAACAGCAACACATCTTAGGAAAGGGCTAAAGATTGCACTGAAAACAGTTGTGGCACAGATGGCCTTTGTACTTCTAGTGGCCACATTCTTTATACCATCTTGCATGAACAAGTTACCTATTTTCAATGTCCACTGAACCCCACACCCCACACCCAGCTGTGAAAACCAGCTTTTAGAAAAATGTCATAATCAGTACCTTTATATCATGGTCTAACAAGTTGAAGCAAACATACTACCTTTCCAGGGGATATCGGCATTTTAGGCGCTTCTCTAATTTATCCTCTGTTGGAAAAATTTTAATTAAGAAGTGAGATGGGAATATTATTGAAAGTCAAGAGATCTTTATTGCAATCTTGATTGCTCCCCTACAGGCTTCACACTGCCGTCAGAAAGTTTTGTCTTAAAGAATTTAAGATGGACTATGGGACTATGTCTCCTTTCTGCCTAAAACAGTTAAATAACCTCTTTTCTCAATTAGAATAAAACCAAAGTCCTGACAATGGCCTACAAGACCCTACTTGAACTCCTGGCTCTCTCCAACCTCATCTACTGCTCTTGCATACTCCCTCTGCTCCAGGCACACAGCTCCTTGAACGTTCCAAGGACGCTCTTTCTTCAGGGCCTCTGCACTTACTCTCCACTCCTCCTGCTTCCCACCCCAATATGCATGGCTCGTTTCCTCACTTCTCTCATGCTTCTGCTCAAATATCAACTCACCAGAGGGTCTTTCTTTGACCACTCTTTCCAAATTAGCACCCCATCTCTATCACTCTCAGTCCTTCTAAACTGCTTTATTTTTTCATAGCGCTTATCTGTTTGATATGTTCCAGATCCATCTGATTACTGTCTGATGACCCTGACCAGACTGTAAGCTCCATGAGCCTTATTTGTGTTGATACTACTGTATTCTCAATATGTAAAGCAGTCCCGGTATCTAAATGGTACTTAAAACATATCTGACGGAATAAGCCCCCAAATCATGCCACATCACCAGCCTACCTTCTTTGCTATCCACATTTCCATGGTCAGAAATAAAAACAAAAGAGGCATAATGAGTTTTCTTTGCTGTAACAACAGATACCATATAATATGGGAATAATAATAACTTGTTCAGGGCATGAAATGCTGTTCCATGCATTATAATTTAATTCTCACCTTTTATAATTGCCATTTTACAGTTGGAAAATAGATCGAATTGAGAGAATTTCATTAGCTTCCCAAATCATGAGCTCTGAGCCAAACAGACCTTGAACTTGACTGAGTTCACGTCACTGTTCTGTAACTTGTTAACTGTGCAACCTAGAACTGGTTCCTTAAGTTCCCTGACCCTCAGTTTCCTCATATATTATGTGGACATAACCATTAAAGCATATGTAGAGCATTAATTAGTAGAACTTATGCAGTACTGCAGTGCCAGGGTAGAAACCAGAAACCACTCCAGGTTGTACAAGCAATGGAAGTTTAATAAAGGAAATTGGTTGTATAGGGGATGAAACAACTAAGAAGCCAAACAGATGGCACAGAGGGACAACCCAGGAATTAGCAACTGCAAAAAATTTCCACCAAACCCACAGATGCAGGCACAATAGAGGAAGAGATTTACCAGAACCCAGAAATCACCCAGTAGGAGCTACAGCCTTAGCAGGAGCTTCCCAAGGAGAACTGGGCACCATGGAGGAGATTCAGTCTCTCCCAAAAAGCATAAAAAGAAGGGGAGACATGCCTTGGCTTCTCCCTTCCTCCTGCTTCCAGTCTTCCAGAACGTCTCAATTGGCCAAACCTACCAAGAATCCAGAAAGCAAAAGAGCCTAGAAATCCAATTCCATGTGAAACAGAGCAAAGAGTTTTGGAAATGGAGGGAAGGAGTCTGAGACCAACTGGGCAGTCGACAGGCACGGGGGATAAACACAAACAATAGTTATTCCTAAGCAGACAGCCTAGAACTCAAATCCAAATTGTCCAACTTCTATTTCTCTGTTCCAAAGGAAATTGATGAGCAAAATGAACAATTCCACAGCATAGTTATGTTCAGTAACCAATAAAATTGTAGAACAATTTCTGTTGATTATTTTTTTTCTTAAAGAGGGCAAACATTCTGTCTTAATCTCAAATGAGGAACATCTGATTAAAGAAGTTTCCAGAAAGTCATGTCACTGTGTAAATTAGCATCACATTTAAACCACCAAACCTTAAACATTTTTGGAACAGGCTCATTGCAAAGCAGCATGTTCATCAATGTTTGCGGCTTAGTCATGAATCTTAGGGTTAGAACAATGATTGTTTTGTTCATGGCTATATGCCCAATGTTTAAAACATCACCTGGCACCTAGTTGGCACTCAAAAAATATTTAGTGAAGAATGAATAAAACCTGGGGTCACCTTTGCCTCCATCCCTCTCACTCAATGCCAATAGCTCACATCAGGTCAAGCTTGCTTCTACTTCCTGTTTCTACCCTGCGTCCCTTAACTTCTCTGACCTTCAGAGTCATCATCACCTTCTCTGGAGATGCCTTAAGGTTTCACCCCAGTACTTTAGTAGCTCTCTCACTGATTTCCTTAACTACACTCTTGTTCTATTGGACCCATTCTGTTTCCTGGACTGCAACTAGAGAGATATTTTAAAATGCCAATGTCATCAGGCCACTAAAGGGCTCCCCCCCCATCTGCAACTCAAACTCCTTTGCATGGCGTCAAAGGTCCCTTTGGCTTCTCCCTTGCCTGGGTCAGCTTCTTCTCCTGCCCCATAGGTCCTGAGTTTCTCATCATTCCCTTCAGGCACCATGCTTCTTTTAGTCTCTCATTAGGAAGACTCCTCACCTTGTCTACGTTTGAGATTGTATTCCCAAACCACTTTCTGTGAGGAATCTTCTCCAACTTTCTCAGACAATAGTTACTTGGTCCTCTGGGTTTTCCGCAGCACTGAATAGTTACCTTGTATTGGTTTACATTTCAAAAACAGTGCTTCTGATGGCAGGAAGGCCAACCAAAACCTGGTATGCTGTAGACGTGTTTAAAATGTGGGTATATTTTGCCAAAGGAATTCTATAGTCTGATTTTATAGATGAAGAAACTTTCCTATCTCAATGCTGTCAATGTTTCCTCTGAATTTTGTCTCATGACTTTTGCTTCCTCTCTCTGTGCCATTGGTAGTACCTGGGCCAGGTCCTTGTTCTCATGTCCAGATTATTGCCTGGGTCAGCCACTTCAGCCATACACATCATAAAGCCAGGAGCCACATGGCCTGGGATAGCACCCTTATTATTGTTTTCTGAGTCACTTCAAGAGCCTAGCACTGTCCTGGTTACAAATATCTTTCACAAAGTTATACCTAGCCCACAAAATGCTTTAGAAAATCCTGAAAGAAATGTGAAAGAAGTAAAATTAAACAAGGTACCTTAAATAGTACCTATCTTCAGTCTAACAAATATCACCTGAGTACCTGTAATAGTCCAAGCATTGTGTAAGCTGCTGGAGAAAAACAACTTATAACAGTCCCTCTCTTGGAGAAGTTTCCCCATTCTTCCTCAGTTTGCTGGAGCCCCAGATTAAACATAGCCAGGAAACTTGCTTCCTTTGATAAATATCTACTATATAAAGGACAGTTGCAAAAATAGTACAAAACCCATACAGAGACTCTGGCATAACCCCCCAAATACCAAGAACAACCAACTTTAATGTTGCCACATTTGCTGTGTCATTCCATGTGTCTGTCTGTCTGTCTATCTATCTATCTATCTATTCATCCATTTTCTGAGTATTTGTGAGTGGGTTGAATACATCATGCTCCTTGAACACATAATACTTCCATGTCTACTTCCTAAGAAAAGAATATTCACTTATGTAACCCCCTAAATGCAGCTTTCAAGTTCAAGAAATATAGCATCGGTATAAAATTTTCAGTCTATATCCCAATTTTTTCATATGGCCCAATAATTTCCATTTGAGCCTTTTCTCCTCCATTATGAGATCCTATCCAGGATTATGTATTGTATTTAATTGTCATTGTCTCTTCAGTTGTTCTTTTTATTTCTTTAAATATGGAAACATGTTTTAGATACCTGGTTGCTAAAACAAATACCATTGAATGGATTGTCTTAAACAGTGGTAATTTATTGGCTCATGGCTTTGAGGCTGGGAGAGGCCCAAAATTGAGGTATCAGCAAGGCAATGCTTTCTTCCAGAAGAATGTGGCATTCTGGGGCCCACTGGTTGCAATCCTTGGGGTTTCTTGGCTTTGTCTCATAGCGACATCCTCTCCTTTCTCTTCCAATTTATATCTTTATGTGACTTTCCATGATCCATTTCTTTTGCCTATAAGAACTTCACCCATATTGGGTTAAGACCCACCCTCATTCAGTTTGTGCATCTTAACTAATAACAACCTCAAAGATACTATTTGCAAATGGGTTCACACACACAGGACCAGAGTTTAGAATTTGAACTTGCCTTTTGTGGGGGACGTGTTTGAATCCCCAACACATAATGAAACATAAGCTTTCCATCTCATTCACTCCCAGGCATACCATTTAGCGGAATTAGTCACGTTCACACTGTTGTGCTACCCTCACCACCATCCATTACCAGAACCTTCCCATAACCCCAAGCAGAAAACCTGTACCCATTAGGCATTAATTCCACTCCTCACCCCACCCCAGGAAACCTCTACTCTACTTTCTGCCTCTGCGTGTGCATATTCTTGCTATTTCATATAAGTGGAATCATATAATATCTAACATTTCATATCTAACTTCACAGTTCATTGATGCAGTGCCATGTATCAAATAATTCCTTTTTAAGGCTGAGTAATGTTCCACAGTATGAATAA
>PVIY010026810.1:0-34934 GCA_004026745.1 Myrmecophaga tridactyla | reverse complement strand
ATGCCTGGGGCAGAGGTGGGAAATGGGGTGGGTGGTGGTAGCACAGGTGCTCAAGTCATGGTTGGGGTGGTGAAGCAGGGGTGATTGGGGCACTTTGGGGTGGGGCTTGAGTGCATGGGCATGAGGGGTATGAGGTGCATGGATGTGATACATTCAAGGTGTACAGCTTGGCTTCCTTCCTTGTCCTGTCTCCCTGCCTGTGCACTTCTGAAGGCTCTGACCCTCCATTTGGAAAGGGGTGTATTAGGTTATTTGCACTAGCTGGATGGTCTTCAGATTTTTGCATCTCAATTCCTGAGCTTTTTCATCTAGGACCTCCCTATATAGACCCCCTCAGCTCACTTGTACCCTGGAATCACTGTCCCAGTCATTTTTCTAGCTGTTTATTGGAGCAGGGGTGAACTCAGCCTATCTTAGTGTACCATCTTTCCAGAAGTCTCCATTTACTTTTGAAATAACTCCTACTAGGGAAGGACTTCTGCTGTTGTGCTATATGGTCTTTGTAAGTCTTATACATTTTTTGTCCATCAATTTTTCCATTGATGCCTTTTTAATATTTATTTGATTTTTTGTGATGTAACCATTTTAGATCCTTCTCATTTTCTACTGCATATATTTTTCAGGTATTTTCACTTTGTTTACCATGGAGCTTTAATTTAGCATCCTAAATCTATAACAATTGTGTCTGATTTGTTATCCAGTTAACTTCAATAGCATAAACAGTGTTTCTATACCACTTGCCCCCCCATCTTTATGTTGTACTTTTTACAAATCATATCTTTATGCGTTATCTATCTAAAACCATAGATTTATCATTACCTGTTATGCATTTGTATTTTAGAAACTATAAGAAGTTAAATGTGAAATTACATACCCAAAAATACATATGTACTGACAAGTATAATTACTCATGTAGTTACCTTTATTAGAGATCTTTATTTCTCCATGCTGTATTGAACCACTGTCTAGTGTCCTATCCTTTCAGTCTGATAAACTCACTATTTGTTGCTTACAGTGCAGGCCTAGTGGTTAAAAACTCCCTCTGCTTTTGTTCATCCAGAAATGCCTCAATCTCTCCTTCATTTTTGAAAGACAATCTTGTTGGGTGGTATAAAGTCTTTGTTTTTTCGTTGTTTCCTTTCAGCAACAGAATTCAAATGTTCTGTTTATGGATAGCATTTTGGGATGTCTTACACTGCCATCTTGGTTGACCAGATGTCTAGATCTCATTTTTAAAAATAGTATTGGAGAGGGACATGTAGGAAAATTGGAATATGGGGCGATTTATTAGTGGTATTGCATTACTCCAAGTAGAAATCACAGAAAATTGTTCCCAGTGTAGAAATGGAAATGGAGAGAGAGAATGTTTGCATAGATTCAGGTGAAGTAAAATAAATAGGATTTGTTAATGGATTAAGTACCAAATATTATTATAAGGCAGTGAGGGAGATATTAATGACAAAACCAAGTTTTCTAGCTTATATACCTCATTAATAATATTATCATTTACTTAAAAAAGAAAACAGGAAAATGAGCACATCCATTCCAACTTTTCCTTTAGATCTTGATGCAAATGCTTCTAAGCACCCCTTCAGAAATAGAAATCTGGCTTAGCTTAATACAGCACTTACTGTAATTTCTATTCAAGCAAATATCCATGTGTCAAAGGCATGCAGATTTTATTCAATGTCTGGTCTCCTTGCCTGATGTGTTGTATGATCTTAAGAAACATGTCATGAATAATTAATCTGTCTTTTATGTAAAAGGTAAACTGAACATGGTACCTTGTGAATTCTGAGTGAATTTGTTGGTTTTTGCAGACTTATTTGTTATTGGTCTTCATATATAGCTTTTTACTTTTCCTACCAAGCACTCACACAATTCCCAAACTCTTTCATGTCCTTATCTTGCTATTAGCATTGCTTTTTTGGCACACAGTGCTTGGTGGTTGTTTTTTTTTTTTTTTAAATAATTTAGCTTCCCACTGAATTATCACACATTTTATATTTAAGAAGCTCCTATTTTGATCTTCATTTATTTCTATTATATGTCATTGCTATTTGTTTTTACTTTTGTCATTAGAATACTTTTTATAACCTCGTAAAATATTTGTCTTTTATTTTAAGCAGGTGTATTCCATTATATAAGTAGATTACAAAATAGAATTTAATATAGTATTAAAGCACTCTACCAAAATATATATTAATGATAAGTTGCAAAAATATGCAATCCTGATTTTTGAAACTTCAATCCTAATTTTGAACTTCTATCTTCCCCCAAATATTTTATAGTTTATAGAAAATATTTTAACTGCTATTTTAAAGAGAATTTATATTCCTACTAGGAAAAAATCTGAAAATACTGTTGATGGAAGTAACATTTAAATTCATATACATATTGAGATATCAGTGTGATGAATTGTGAGTGCTAAAATGATAAAAAAAATCTTGATACTGCATACAATTTTGATCCATTTTATATTTTCATGCCTGAATTTTACAATGTAATCAGTACTTTAAGAAGTTTAATGAAATCAGTTAGTCTATACAATGATTAGGACTGACTTGAGACGATAGTTTTTAAAGGAAACATGTATTTGAGAGGAATTTGGCATTCAAATACATTCTATTTGGTAATTGAAAGGGGGAAGAAGCTAGAAAAATGAACAAAATTACCTGCCCATTGTGTTAAATGGGACTAAAAAATGCATTAAGGTGTCATCTGAAATAGAGGAGTTAAATGGAGTAGAGTTTTAGACTAATGCAAGGATGAGCATATTCAGCTGTATATTCAAAACATAGGAGTAGAATTCGGGAAAGCAGTTTAGTATTAGGGTTTTCATCAATAGTTAAACTACTTGGGTAGAACAATCTTCTAGTACCATAGAGTTATTTAGCTTGTTTTTGAGCATCAAATAATTACAATCATATGATATGAAATTTTTTGCATCTGACTTCTTTATAGCAACATTGTTTTTCATGAATACATTCATGTTTTTGAAAGTAAGAATGCATTGATCATTCTCATTGTTTTGCTTGTATTATTCATTGTGATCATGAAGCATAGTTATTTGTTGATGGACATTTGAGTTTTCTATAATTTCAAGTAATTACAAGTAATGCTGCTATAAACATTTTATAGATTTTTTACTGAGTATATTTATACATTTCTTTTCTTTTTCTTTATTAGAGAAGTAATGGGTTTACACGAAACAATCATGCATAAAATATAGAATTTCCATACACTATCCCAAAACCATCAATTTGCACTTGTGTGGAACATTTGTTATAATTGATAAAATCATGTTTTTATAATTATATTATTAGTTAGAGTTCATGGTTTAACCTAGTGTTCACTGTTTGTGAAGTGAAACTCCATGGGTGTTTTTTAAAAATTTATGTTGCTACCATATAAAAGCTTGCATTTCCCCTTTTAATCATATTTGAATAAATATTTCAGTGATTTCATTCACAATTTTGTGCTGCCATCTCTACCATCCATTACCAAAACATTTTCATCATTCCAAATTGGAATCCTGGACATTTAAAGACTCAACTTCTCAATTCTTATCCCCATCCTGTCCCCTGATAACCTACATTCTAGATTCTGAGTTTATGGGTTTGTTTATTCTAATTGTCTCAAATCAGTGAGATCATGCAATATTT
This sequence comes from Myrmecophaga tridactyla, assembly GCA_004026745.1. Taxonomy (NCBI): domain Eukaryota; kingdom Metazoa; phylum Chordata; class Mammalia; order Pilosa; family Myrmecophagidae; genus Myrmecophaga; species Myrmecophaga tridactyla. Next base: position 31,269 of record PVIY010026810.1, on the reverse strand, counting down.
GTCCATTTGCATCTGGCTTAACTCAACATGATATCTTTAAGGTTTCTCCATGTTATCACATACATCAGGATTTCATTTCTTTTTACAGCTGAGTAATATTCTGTTGCATGTGTATACTCTATTTTAATTATCTATTCATCAATTGGTAAACACTTGAGTTGCTTTCCTACTTTGGTAATCGTGAATAATGCCACTATGAATATCGGTGTGCAAATATCTGTTCAAGATATATCTTTTTCAGTTATTTTGGGTATATATACCAAGTACTGGGATTACCAGTCATATGATAGTTCTATATTTAGTTTTCTGAGGAACTTCCAAACCACCATCCACAGTGGCTTCACATTTTACATTACCACCAGCAATGAATGAATGTTCCAACTTATTGTATCCTCTTGAGCACTTGTTATTTTAATTTTTTTTAATAGAAGCCATTCTAATTGGTGCGAAATGGTATCTCATTTTGGTTTTGATTTGCATTTCCCTGATGTTTAATGATATTGAGCATCTTTTCATGTTGTTTCTGGCCATTTGTATATCTTCTTTAGAGAGAAATCTGTTCAAGTCTTTTGACCATTTTTTAATTGGATTATTTGTCCTTCTGTTAAGTTGAAGGATTCCTTTATATGTTCTACAGATTAATTATTTATCATAGATATGATTTCCAGCTATTTTCCCCCATTACATAGGTTATTGTTTTACTTTCATCATAAAGTGAGTTGAGGAACAAAAGATTTTAGCTTTGATGAGGTTCTATTTACCTGTTTATTTTTTATTTTTTTTGTCGATATACATTTCTAATCAATACATACCCAGGTGTAGAAATCCTGGGTCAAAAAATTATACAAGCATTCTACTTTCATAATGATGGTCAAAACGTTTTTTCCACAAAATTTGTACAAATGTATTTATACTGCTACCAGCAGTTTATGAGATTTTTAAATTCTACCTCTTTACAAAGTCTTGGTTTTATCTGTCCTTTTCATATCTGTCCATTTATATTATGCCAGGGATATAGTGGTATTGCTTGTGGATTTGATTGTTTTTCTCTTAATGACTTATGAAGTTGGGTAGATTTTCTTTGTTTTGTTTTGTTTTGTTTTGGCTTTTACCTGCACTATTGAGTTGTTTGTCTCTTTTCTTTCTGATTTATTAAGTCCCTTTTTTATGTTCTGTAATCAATACTTTGATACATATAATGTGAATGTGGTAGTCTGAATCTGTATGTACCCCAGCAAAACATGTCCTTAAATTTAATCCATTCCAGTAAGTGTAAACCAATTGTAAGTAGGACCTTTTGACAAAGTTACTTCGGTTAAGGCGTGTCCCACCTCAACAGGATGGGACTTACTTCTATTACTGGAGTCCTTTGTAAGAGAATGAAATTCAGACAGAGAGAAAAAAAAGCCCCAGGATGCAAGAAGCTGAAACTGATCCTGGAAGAGAAGGAAGAGACCAGAAAGCACCGCTGTGGACCTTGCTAATTGATAGAAGAACGAAGGATCACCAGCAGCCAGCCTCAGCACATTCTTTAGGGAGGAAGCATTGTCATAATGGTACCTCATTTGGATGTTTTTCTTGCTTCAAAACTGTTAGCAAAATATTCCCATTGTTTACCCTGAGTCATTTCATGGTATCTGCTTAAGCAGCTAAGGAAAGTAAAACATGAATATCTTCTTCCACTCTATGGTTTATATAATATAATGTGTCTTTATCCTTCTATCAGAAATTAGCTATAACCCAAACCCAAAACCCTGGTCATAAAATCACCAGAAGAGTTATAATCAAATTAATCCATTATTTTAATAAATTTGGTATAAAGTAATAAATGTTTGAAGGTTGAGAAAGATGATTTGGGGGAGTAGAAAAAAGCAAGACACATCAAAGCATATACGGAGTCATCAGAAAAGAGTTTTTACTTAGAGTCATAAACTGAAACTTAAAAGTAGGGAAACTTTCAAAATCTGAGAATGTTTACTAGCATCAAAAGTTGCAGAAGGATAATGAATGTAAGTATTTAGAAACTACTTAATTTGTCTTCTAAGAGGTAATTAGTTAGCTGGAACAATAAACCACACTCATTGAGTCAGAAATGAGGGAATTCAGACTAAGAATATGTGCTTCTTTTTCAAGAAGTTTGTAAAAGAAGAAAGGGGTAGCATGAAAAGCAGCTGATGTTACTACCTTGATTTCCTTTTAAACAAAGTTGTTTTGATGAGAATATTCTTTTATTTTTCAAATTGTTGCATGTGCATTATTTTTTTTTAAGCAGTGTTCTTCATGGTACAATATATATTAATGTTTTCTGCATGCTCCAGGGACACTGGAAGAGTAGTTTCCTTATACCCTTCAGAGATACAAAATGATATTTATATTTAACATTATTAAATTCAATGATTGATATTTAATCTATTCTTTGCCTGTGTTGTGACATGTCTGAGTGACATTTTCAAATATTCCTTGGCCTGGAAACATGTGAGTAATATCCTCTACCATTCAAAACCATTTATAGCCCCCCACTGCTCTTAGGAATGATATGAACATTCTTCAAATGCCCTGCAAACTTTTGTGTAATGTGATACTTATCTTTTTCTTCAACAGTTTTCCTGGCCTTGACTTTTTTCTTTACTTCTTAAGCAAATCCTGCTCTTTCCGGTTGCAGTCACATTAGTGTCTCCTTGAATCCACCTTCTTCCCTTACCTCTACTCCTGGTGAACTCCTAGATACTTTCATATCTCATCTCAGAGAAATGTTCTCTGACAGCAGAAGATGGGAAGTGTATTCCAGGCTACTGCATGACAAGGAATTCCTCCTCCATTGTATTTATCATATGTGTAATTTCAACGTTATTTATGTGATTAACATCTGTCCCACCACTCCAGCTCCTTTCCTATCCTCCCCCTCCCCCAAATAGTTTGGATAGAAAATCTTTGAGGACAATGTCTCACTTCTCCTTCACAGTTGCTCACTCAACTGCTAGCATCGTTCCTGTAGCCTTTCTTCAAAGTTTAGTACATGCTAATAATAGACTATGAATGTAAAACATCATGAGTGTAGACTTTAATATATTAAAAAAAAACTAACCATTTGCTCTAAAAATGAAATCAACATTATCTATGTCTATAATTTATATGCTAGAACATAAGAAGAACATTTAAATGTTCTTAAATAGAACATATATAGCACAAATAATGATATAAGCAATAATTTGGGAATAAAACTCTATATTACATCAAGAAAGGGCAAAAAGTAAGTAGAGGTCTTGAGGGAGAGAGGAAACTTGCAGGAAGGTGAAAAATAAATTTGGGAACATATTTAACTAGAAGTAACATTTCTTCCTTTTTTATGTTATTCAATGTGACTATTTCTTTTATAAAGAACTAAGTGGACTCTTTTTAGTTATCTTTTTCAGTTAGTGTGTTATATCTATCATCTTTCTTGATCTTTGTTTTAACCATTTTTATTGCCTATTATTCCTGCTAATTTCTCTTTGTGAATCCATGTTTTTGTTTTCTACTGTTAGCATCTCTCCTTAGCTCTTTTGGTATGCTTGTTTTAAAATCTAAGTCCTATTCTAATATGTTTGCCACGTGCGGCATCTAAAATCCATTTTCTATTTCCCTTTTGAGATGTTCTTACTCCGTAGGTGTGTCCCTATTTTGGCCTGTGAGCTTATGTTTGTTGCATCTACAAACTATTTTGTCAGTATATATGGTGGAAGGGCCAAAGGCTGAAGGTATATCTGTATTATTCTGGGTCGTTTAAAAAGGGATGATTGAATGAGTCTTATGATAGAAAGTCACAGACATCACGTATCAGAGTTAATCACTCCCATTTTGTATCAGCATCAAGATACTTTTGTGCTCAGTGCATCAGCTTTTGATGCTCAAGGAGAAGCATCTTTGCAGGAGGCATTTTAGATTGTTATCCACCAGCCATGGAAATTTGAAAGCAGGAGTCGGCAGATCATCCAAAGGTTAGCTGTTCTTACCTGTTTTCTCTACAACTCTAAACCCATAGCTTTTGAGCCACCCTGCAGTCCCATTTTCAGTAATCTGGGCCTACCCAAAATGTTGCAGAAGGAGAACCAGTAATGCTTTTTACCAAGGCAAAGAAGGCAGGAGCAAGTGAATTTAAACCACATTAGAGAAAAAAATGTCTCATTTCCTTTGTCTGCCGCCTTTTGGGATTTTGTTTTCCTTCAGAGTTTTCTCTGTGATTGCTCCTGGTGGGAGAGCCTACAAAGTAGACAAATCTACTCTCTTGGCAGCAACCTGAACTGGGTAACTCTCAGGAATGCCTTTCACACCCTCAAATTGCTGTGCATGGTTATTACTTGGCAACATGTAGGGCCAAATATAATCAATTAAATAAAATCATGTAGGTCAAGTCCAGCCTTTTTCAAATAATTGTTTTGTTTTGCTTGCAAGGTAGTCTGGCATGATTAAAAGGAAATAGGCTTTTGAAGCATACGTTATGTAACAAAATTTTATTATAAATGCAGAAGTAGAATGGCAAGACCATACTACATTAACAAATTAAGGGGATCTTGTGTACTAGTTGCCCTTTAAGGCTTCGGAGATGCTAAGTGGTTTGTTTATAACAGATATTTCTCAATATGCAGTTTGTAGCTTTGTTTTGTTTTGTTTTGTTTTTTTCCTTTTCCTACATATTCCTTCCCAAACACAACCTTTGCTTTTTTTTGTTCTTTCTAGATGGAATTTGTCAAATTAAATCTCTGAATTGAAAAAGCTCACTTTAACAAGAAACTTTGCTTTTTTAGCCTGAGTGGCTCTAGATAAAAGGGCATGCTAACCTGGTAACATCAGTTACTGTGTCTTCCAAAGCAAAGGCATTGCTGTCCCTTGGTCTCCTCAAATCTACCAAGGTATAAAGGTAATTGGGAGTTAGGAATATTTCTTCTGATACCTGCATATGGATAGTACACAGATAAATTCAGATTCCATTCAGGAGCTGTAAGAACATTCTAGAATAATTGAAAGACTACAGAATATAAATCGACTTATTGCTCATATTCATAATACAGGAACTATTCATATAAGTTCCTTTGAGTTTAATGAATGAATCAGAATGCTGTGAACACTAAGTTCAATTTTTTAATAATATTTCACAGATATTTTTCTGAATTTGATATAACTACATGTAACATTTTGTTGTCAAATCCATATTTTAAAGATTTAAAAGTATTAATATATAAATTCAATAAAACACTTAATTTTTGCTTCTTAAATGAAATGAATATCCTATTCTATTTTTTCATTTTATTTTTCTTAATGTTATTCTCCAACTTATTTACAGGCTAAGTTCTAATCATGACATCACAAGTTGGGGATTTGAAATTCAGAGTGCATTCTCACAGAAAACAATAAATTTTAAGGTAATTATGTTTCCAGGTTACTCTCAAAGTATATTTAACCCACAATGGGTATTGCTCATGCCACTATAGAAAATAAACCACTAAAGATAAAACTATTTTATTTCTTGGATAAATATATTCATAAATCTGTCTTGGATTATTAAGACCTCACAACAAAGTCTCCCACATATCATCTATTCAAAACATTTTCAAGTTATCAAATCACCCTGAGTTTCATAAAGTCATTGCTTAAAAGAAAAAAAGAAGAGAGAGCGAAAAAGTGAGAGGGCATTTAATGCAAATTAGGTTTGTTTTATAGATAGACTTATGAACCAAGAACAATATTTCTTGTTTTCTTTTCTATTCTCAATGTCTAGAACAGAGTTTAGCCAAATGAATGGTAACTAGAATGATTCAAGAGTTCCCCAGTTAAAACCTTCATCAAATTAATGTGTTTGGTTTAAAACCTCAAACCACAAAGAAGGGTTTATAGTGGAAAGCAACAGTCTCCTGGTCCACTTGCTCTGAACTGCAAAGACTATCACATATAAATCTTTCAGTCATTGTTTTTGGTAAAGTCCTTTATAAATCTAAGTAATATATTTTATTGTTTCTTAAAATTAATTTTGGGCTGGATTTACTGATTTCCCATTATGAAGCTAAGGATATGGTTCATTGTAGCATCCCACCTCTGCCCCCCTCCCCCACATCAAGCCTGTCTAGTAGAGTCATATCATCACTCTTGACTCCATCAGTGGATAGCACCTTTTGATTTCATGTTTGGAAGATGAGTGCCTCTGGCTTCCGTTCTGCTTTTATCCTATACTTCTAGCTCAAAATCTCAAACCTCTATCTTTTGCATCTTTCCTTTCACAATGCCAAATTTGGTAACATTTTCTTCCATAGTTTGTCTGGAAGTTGTCTCTATTATTGCAAATCTTTAAGTAGTGTTGAATTATGTATAATCCTTTATTACAGGACCAAATGACAGTTTTGTTGGTATTTTCTTTCTGCTGCAGCAGAAAGGGTTTTTTTTTAATACATTAAAAAGAAATTGTACCCCTTTCGATGATCATCTCTTACAAATTTGCACTTCAAACAGTTCTTTTAGATGTATTACCCCTAAGCCTCAAAGAATGTATAATTAATGAGATAAGAGAAATTGGTTGGTAGATGGAAATATTAGGTCCAGGAAGGTGAACATGGTAGATATTATGTCTGATTGTGCTAAAGGAAAGAACTATTGAAGAAATGAATATAGATATTAAAAAATAAAAATCGGGATTATTTGCAGGAGCAAGATCCAGTGCACAAGGAAAGGTTTATTTTGATGATGGAATAAGTTGATTGATAGGAAACACTTATAACAGTGCCTGTCACTGGAGAAATGGCCATTTTGTGTCTGTTTTCATTATTACATTTTTCAATCTCATTCTAGATTTTGGTTTCTTTCATGTGTCATTGTTATTTACCACTCTGTTGCTTTTCTTCAACCACTTATTTGTCCAGTCTAATTTCTGGTCATTCAATTCTTGTTCTCTACATTTTTTTAAGCTGGCATTTGATGTGTCACAGGCAATCCTCACAGAGATTGCAAAATCAAAGAGGGCTTTCCCTTTTTAGGAGGCCAAACAGATACAAGCCATTACATAAACATTCTCAAACTATTTCAGAGGTAGGTTTAAATGTTTGAGCCAGGAACTCTCTGGAAGTTACATTTCTTCCCATAAAACTGGGAGATAGGATTTTTATTTCATTGCAAAGAAATGAATTCCTTCTCTGAGGAGACCTTCTTTTTGATGAAATTTGTAAGAAACTTGGTCAACCTTTACAATAAGGTACATTCATAAATGCTCTGTGAATTTTTGCACAAAGAAAAAGAGAAATTACAGTTCCAGGTTTTATAAAATAAATGGAAGAGAGATTAGAAGGAAAAGGAGGTCTCTTCCCCTACTGTCAAGAGGGAGAATTAACCCTTTTATTATTGTTATTATTTTATTTGTATTTGTCCCTACATAAAGGGCAAGATAGGATTTCATTGGCCTTTGATTTTGTTACTATGTTCCTATTTTAGAGATATAAAGTCTAAATCACAGAGCGATAATTTTCCTAAAGTCATAAAAGTAAGAAACTGTATAACTGAAAATTCTAAATTTGTGTACATGACTCTAAATTATGTAGAAGCTACTTTGCAACACTTGAATGACATGGGTATCAATAAAAGAGGCACTGCTTTCGTAACATTCCCTAAATTGTGGAAATTCTTCAAACATATTTGAATATATTTTGTATCAAGGCATACATCAGAGTACAAAAATAAAAAATAAAAAGATGTTAGCTTTGTCCCATCTGCTAAGTCATAGTCAGTAATAAATGAGGGCTTTCATATATAAATAATGCTCAGGTCAAAGAAAAAAAATAACAATTTCTTGTTATATCCTGGGCATTCACGATTCAAGAACTCTTCAGTATGGGAAAATCCTTCTTTCTATTATGTAGTTAAATATCTTAATAGTAAATTACTGTGGAATGTACCTTTAATCCTAGGTCACTGTACTTAAGCTGTTGCTTGCCAGGGAACTGATTGTGCTAAATGTACTATCTGCCAGCATTCCTCAAACAAATATGTTAGTATTTTCCAAGGCAGAAAAATGAGCAATTGAAATTGTAACTGCTACACATTTGGCATTGCACACAATTGTGATTTGACCAAATGGGCAGAATCATACCAAAGCTGTTCAATAATTTGAATTTAGAGAGAAAAACCATTAGGGCTTCTGCCCAACAGCATACCATCTAAATTCCTTTTTTCAAATTATTGCATACTGATGGAAAACTTTTCTACTAAAAGGCAACACCCAAATTAAATCAGTCCTCATTCAGTTGAAGCAGCAGCTGAATAAATGGGAAGGGTAATGCCTCTGACTGTTTGAATTAATTCATATTTTTCTAATAACTACATTCAACTTGTTTTATATGTATGAATGTTTGACTCAAAATACCTAAAAGCCTATTACAGGTGTGTGAGATGGAACACAGTCATGCTTCAAAGACTATGGAATCATAAAAATTACAGTAAATTTTATAAGTTTTTCAAAGGTCAGGAACAACTTGAAAGTTGCATGAAACAGGCAAAGCCACAGGAATTTGTAATGATCTCTAAGTCAATAAAATGAAAATCATGAAGTGCTTACATTTTTACTCTTCCACATGGATATCATTTTGAAAGTTTCAAACAATATACAAGGAGATTTCACTGGGGCTAGATATGCAGAACTGGTTTTAGAACATAAACAATATCTGCAGAAAACAATAGGACAGTGTGCTTTAGGCAGCCAATGGATGGAAAAAGTATGCATTCTTTAGACAGGCAAGCTGGGATTTAATCCCAGCCTGGCCATAACCTGGGTATGTGATACTCAGAAAGTCATTTAAATTCTTAGAAATACATTTTCCCATCTCTATGTAACAGAATGCTTGTGAGGATATAAAGAGAGAACATGTATAAAAGTCCCTACCACATCAACTGGAATAAATGGTATTTTCATTGATCCAATGAGAATTTTATATTTATTTTTTGTTTATAGATATGGCAATGTTGGTAATATTTGTCTTGCTTGACCTTTCCAAATCTCTCAGTGCTTATAACAGCAAGTGAATTTTAATCTTACTATTTATTGTGAGAATTCAAAGGTCACAGTCTACCTTCTGAAACTGTGGTCATTGTTTCTTACATTTGAAATACATATAACTGAATTAGAAATTTTAGTTCCAAATATCACTAAACTCCAATTCAGTCAGTAGAGATCAAATTAATCCAATCAAAATAGCTATTTAAATGTATTTTATATGTCTAAATTAACCACACCTTCTTTAGTAAGAAGCCAAAATAGGGCATTTGCACATGCTCTGATATCTTTTCATATGAAATGAAGGCCCAAACCCCAGATCACATGCATTAAAATATCTAGGTCTGCCTGAGAAAAATGTTTTTACTACTTATACTACAACTGTAAGTAACCTGTATCTCATTATAATAATAAAAATCATGCTCATCATCATATTAAGGCCGCCATTTTCTTTACAGTAGGTTCTGTAACTAAGCATGTAATCAGTCTGTGCATGCTCAAAATTAGATCACCTCTAACCTCGTCATCGAGAGCCATTGTGTTCATTATCCTAAAACCTGCCCATCTTTTGATATCAGAATTACTGTAGTTTGAGAAGACAGAATTTTAAGCCAGTAGTCCATCTTATCTACTGCTTCATGCCTAGCAATGACTCTTCCTCTCTTTGAAACACTGGTGTCTCAAGAATTGGTCATTTGAGCACATCGGGCAGAGAACCCATGGCTTTTGATCCATATCAACATGTCAATACCTTCTACCTAAATTTGAAGGTTGGTGTTTGATCCTGTAAGAAATTATATCATTGCCGGCTGGCATCTGGTTTTCAGAGCTTAATCTGTTTGCGGTTTTGGTTGAATTTTGTTTCTTTATTTGCCATGACATTAAAATAAATCCATTAAAACTTGGCTGAATCTGACTTATTCATTCTCACTTTTAATAGCAGCAGGGCAATGTCAATACCAGGCAATCCATGTTGTTTAGGAGTCAAGATGCATATGGAGATTTGCTCTGAGCTACTTGCCTGCTGGGAGACCATGATGCAAAAAGCATCATCAGGTACACCAGCAGGACCACTGGGTGGAACATGTTTTGACACTAAAAACCAAATTTTAAGTAAACAATGTGTCTGGAATTACAGGTACTAGAAATCTTTCATTTTGCTTTGTTGTTTTATCCTTTGCTTAATTTGTATTGCATGCAGTGAAAATATAATGCATGTATCTATGCATCTCCTCTACTGCACTGAAAGTGCCGAATACTCTTCATCAACATGAAGGGTTAGCATGTAATTAGACTTTTACAAACAATGAGAATTTATGACAAACTGATAATCTTACAGAGGTCTAAGACCAAAGGGATAACACTGTCAAAAAGCCTGTTGAGAAAATAATGCAGAGAGTTTTCAATGAAAGTTTTGGGTGTATGGTCTTTGTAAGCGACATGAATTTCACTGTAAGAAGTTTTCTGAATTAACCTTGAGGCTGTCAATGCTATTTCAATGAAGACTCAACCCCTAGTCAATTTTTGTCAATGTTGTCCATCAATAAGGCCCTAACATGACTTTCTAGAACTAAAATGCATAGCTGACCTTAGTTATGTAGCAAGCAAAAATTCAGTAAAGATAATGCGATATCTTTGCAACTACTTTTATCAGGGACTTTGACTTTACTTTTAGGCTACTATTATTAAACTCTGAGCTGTCTATGGAAGCTGAAACCTCCCAGGTACCAACGTGTTTGAATGAGAGGAATAGATTCCTGGGCTTGCTGAATAACCATTTTCAGTTTTGCTATTTGGTTTTTCCCTAATTAACTCTTTCCTAATCAAGGTCCTCCCTTTCTCCCTTTCCATTTTAGTCAGGCACCCCCTTCTGGCTTCTTGCCTTTCTGCTCTTGTCCACTGTAATCCGATGTTGTGACACTGTCTCTCTCAGTAGATGAAGACCTGTATCCCCTATCCCCAGCTCAGGGCCAGAAATCTACTAGGAGCTAATAAATGTTTGAAAAAAGAATGAGTGAGTTGGCAAGTAGCAAGTAAACTACCATATCAAATGCTCATTTTCCTTTCAACATGAAAATCAAATTTTAAAGTTAAAAAGCCCTCCTGAACCCTCTCTTTGTTAACCTCATGATTCTAATTGTTTACCAAAGAATCAGAAGAAGCCCAAACTAATTCATTTTTAAAAAAGAGACACAAAACAGTGAAAGATACGAGCCTTGTTTTATTTCTCTTTTCTGTAGAATTCTTGTGTTTAGCTTCATCCAACCTAATCTGGTCCTTTGGCCAGGATTTTATTAAACCACTTTGCCAATCTTTTATATGACAGCTTAGGAAAAAATTTTCAGCACTGCTCCAGTGATGGAGCAACAAAATATTGGACTCATATTCCCTACGGCAGATGGTAGCACACTGCCTCAGGGACTGTTTGCTCATATTCCATTGACTTTATGTTTTAAGCACCTGACATGGTAATTAGAGTAGTATTATGAAAATGCCCTTCTTACCATTTGTTTTGAGTTGTTCCAGATCAGTTTGCAGTGCGCTCCTTGCATTTTAAATGATTCTTCAAGTATGGATTAGGCTGTTTGTTTATTTAGTTTAGTTGTTTTTTTTTTTTAATAATGTCTGGAGTTGGTTAACTGAGATCCTCTAAATCAATTGGGTCTTTAAAAGGAAAATAATCTTCTTTTTCTGTAATAGGCTGAGAAAAACTTTTATTTCTTAGCGTTTTCTAATGAAAGACAGCACAGTCTGTGGGTTGTGGTGCCAGGATGACTGACTGAGTTCATTAATCTGAGAGCTGGTTTATTCTTACATGTTCTCCAAGTCTTAGCCCACTTCCCCACAAATATTTAGAATTAGATGAAGAATTCGTTACTGACATTAAGTATAGTTAAACCCATTTAACAATATATCATCGAGTGTTAGAAATAATGGAAATTAAATGGCACTTGTCAAAACAGGTTTTATAAAAGGATATTTTCTGAACTACTTGCTTCAGTTTTCTTGTCATTTTTATTAAAAAAAAGTAATTCAAAAAATCTAGTCAGTCAAATTAGTTTTCCACATCATGACTGTGAAATATTAAACTTTACTAAGTTGCATGATGGATTAAGTTCTAAAACTATTACAGGGCCATATATATATGTATATGTATATATGTGATCCGAAGAATGGCAGGAAAAACAGAACAAATATTTCTTTTTATTTCCTTTACTTTTTAATTTACTGCAACAATTTATATCTGTTACTTTTCTACATTTTCTGTTTTTTGTTCCCATTATTGCCTACTTTTCTAATAAAGACAAAAGAATTAAAAGAATGTAAAAGAGTATAGGTTGTTGAATACTTATGAATATGAAGTCTTTTTTTAAAAAATGATGTCTTTCCCCATTCTTAGTCATTTACTATCAGTGAAATATAGGTTTTCCCCTTACATCAACTGAATTTTTTATTAGTGCTACACATATATTTATACACAATAAAAGTGCTTCCTAAAGAATGGCATATGGAAGAAAAGTTTAGTTGGTACTTAAATAAGCTAATTTTGTTTTAGTTACATATTTATTTATTTATCTTTTAAAGCAGTTTTATTCACCCATCATGCAGTCTATCAGATTTGTGCAGTAAATGGATCTCAGTATTATAACAGTCATGCTTTCATCACCACAATCAATTTTAGAACATTTTCATTGCTCGAAAAAGAAAATCTCCATACCTCTTAAACCCCCATATTATTGACGCTTAGTTTTGGTGTGCTACCTTTCTTACAATTGGTAGGAGAAAATTAAAATAGTGCTGTTAACTGTAGTCCATGGTTTGCATTAGGTGTATTTTGGCCCACATACCACGTTCATTCTAGTTCATGGAAGAACATTTTAAAATGTGTGCTGTTAACCACCTTCTTTGTCCACCACAACGTTCATTATGTTATACAGTCCCTTGTTAAATCCTTTAGCTTTCCTTCTAAGGAACTACAGGACCCTAAACTTCCCCTTTCTACAATCACACGTGATTCACTGCTGTTAAATACACCCACAACAATGTGCTGCCATCACATCTATCCATTTCCAAACATTTCTAATTAACCTTATTAAAAATTCTGCACAAATTAAGCATCCACTCCCTATTCTCTATCCTCATCTTGTATTCTGGTAGCCTATATTCTAGTTAGTAACTCCATGAGTTTGCACACTATATTTACTTCATGTTAGATAATACAATATTTGTTCTTTTGCATTGGCTGATTTCATGCAATATGATATCTTCAGGGTTTATCCATGGTGTGGCATGTATCCAAACTGCATTTCCTTTCATGGCTGAAAAATATTCCATTCTATGTTCTGTTTATCCATTCATTGGTTGACGGACACTTGGGTTACTTCCATCTTTTGGCAATTGTGAATAATGCTATTATGAACATTGGTATGCAGATGTCTGTTCAAGTCCCTGCTTTCAAGTTTTTTGGGTTTATATCTAAAGTGGGATTGCCCATGCATACAGTAATTATATACTTAGCTTTCTGAGGAAAGCTGTCATCCACAACAGCTACACTATTTTACACTGCCACCAGCAATGAAAATGTTTATCAATTTCTACATCCTCTCCAACACTTGTAGTTTTCTGTTGTTGTTTTTAATATCAGCCATTCTAATAGGTGTGACATGGTATCTTATAGTGATTTTGATTTACTTTTACTCAAAAACTAATGATACTGAGTAATGTTTGTAGTTTTCTCTCTACAAGTTCTTTACATCCTTGGATAGATTTATTCCTAGATATTTGATTCTTTTAATTGGTACTATGAATGGAATGTTTTTGGCCATTTGTATATCTTCTTTGGAGGAATGTCTATTCAAATCTTTTACCCATTTTGTAATTGGATTGTCTGTCTTTTAATTGTTTAGTTGTAAGATGTCTTTATATATTCTGGATATTAAATGCTTATCGGACATGTATTTTCCAAATGTTTTTTCCCACTGTGTGGGTTGTCATTTTACTTTCATGATAAAGTCTTCTGAGAAACAGAAGTGTTTTGTTTTGTTTTTTTTCTTCATGAGGCTCTGTTTATCTATTTTATCTTTTGTTACTTGTGCTTTGGGTGCAAAGTCTACAGAAACCGTTGTCTAACACAGGGTCCTCAAGTTGCTTCCCTATGTTTTCTTCTAGGAGTTGATCATTCTAACTCTTATACTAGGGTCCGTGATACATTTTGAGTTGATTTTTGTATAGGATGTGATCTAGGGTATGCTCCCTTTTTCTACAAATGGCAGAACCAGTTTTTCCAGCACCATTTATTAAGGATATCATTATTTCCCAATCGAGTGGTTTTTGCCACCTTATTAAATGCCATAAATGTATAAATGTGAGGGTTGTTTCTAAACTCTGAATTCATTTCTGTTGGTGTATATGTCTATTTTTGTGCCAATTCCATGCTATTTTTTTTTTTTTTTTGTCATGGGCAGGCTCCGAGAATTGAACCCAGGTCTCCAGCATGGCAGGCAAGAATTCTGCCACTGAGCCACCATGGCCCACCCTCCATGCTATTTTAATTACTGTGGATATGTAATATGTTTTATGATTGGGAAGTGTCAGTCTTCCACTTCATTCTTTCTTTTTTCATGATGTCTGTTTGGGGCCATTTACCTTTCTATATAAATAGGATGATTGACTTTTCCATTTCTATAAAGAATGTTGATGGAATTTTGATTGGGATTGCATTGAATCTATAAATTGCTTTGGGTAGAGTTGACATCTTAATGATATTTAGTTTTTCAATCAATGAATACAGAATTCCCTTCCATTTATTTAGGTTTTCTTTAAGTTCTTTTAGTAATGTTTTTTAGTTTTCTCTGTACAAATTCTTTACATTCTTGGATAGATTTATTCCTAGATATTTGATTCCTTTCAATTGCTACTATGAACGGAATTTTTTTCTTGATTTCTTCCAATTGTCCATTGCCTGTTGTTTTGATTTGCTAATGCTGCTGGACTGCAATGTACCAGAAATGGAGTGGCTTTATAAAGGGAATTTATTGGGTTGCAAGTTTACAGTTCTAAGGCCATAAAAATGTCCAAACTAAGGCATCCAGAGAGAGATACCTTCCTAAAGGAAGGCCGGTGTCTATCACATGGGAAGGCACATGGCTGGCATCTGCTTATCCTGGTTCCTGGTTCCATTGCCTCCAGCTTCTGATGACAGTGGTTTCTTCTCTAAATTGTCTGTGAGTGTTCACTTTTGTGTGTGTGTTCTGGGACACAACTCCGACTTCTGGCTTGCTTAGCCTCCCATGGGAAGGCACATGATCACATCTGCTGGGTTCTGCATCTTCAGAACTCTGGTCTAGGCATCTAGTCTCTCTGTTGGCACTCCAACCATCTTGAATGTTTGCATCTCTTTCAGCTCTGAAGCAACTCTCCAAGTATCTGCATCTGAGGTTTCTCCAAAATGTTTCCCCTTTTGAAGAACTCTAGTAAACTAATCTAGACCCACCTTGAATGAATGGAGTCACACATCCTTATAATCAAAATGACCACACCCACAATTAGATGTGATACATCTCCATGGAAGTAATCTAACCAGAAGTTCACACTCACAATTGAGCAGGTCAATCTCCATGGAAACAATCTAATCAAAGGTTTACACCATAAACAATAGGTCTGGCCCCACAAGATTAGATTAGGATTAAAATGTGACTTTTCTGGGGTATTACATAATAGTTTCAAACCAGCACAGATGTGTATAGAAGCAGTACTGATTTTTCCATGATGGCCTTGTTCCCTGCTACTTTGCCGCTTTATTTATTACCTCTAGTAGCTTTGTTGTGGATTTTTCAGGATTTTCTGCATATAGGATCATATCATCTGCAAACAGAAAAGATTTGACTTCTTCCTTTCTAATTTGGATGCCTTTTACTTCTTTTTCTTGCCTAATTGTTCTGGCAAGAACTTCTAGTACAATGTCGAAAAACAGTGATGTCAGTGGGCTTCCTTGTCTTGTTCCTGATATCAGAGGGAAAGCTTTCAGTCTTTTGCCATTGAGTATGATGCTAACAGTGGAATTTTTAGACCTTCTCTTTATCATGTTGAAGAAGTTTCCTTGTATTCCTAAAGTTCTCATGGTATTTATCAGGAACGAGTGTTGTATTTTGTCAAATGCCTTTTCAATTCAAATGACTATGTGTTTTTGCCCCTTTATTCAGTTTATGTGGTATATTCTATTGATTTTTTTTTTTTTTTACATTGAACCAATGTTGCAGGCCAGGTATAAATCCTACTTAATCATGGTGTATAATTCTTTTAATCTGCCTTTGGATTCCATTTGCTAGTATTTTGTTGAGGATTTTTTACATTTACATTTACAGTCATAAGAAATATTGGTCTGTGATATCTTTATGTGGCTTAGATATGAGAGTGATGTTGGCCTCCTAGAATGAATTAGGGAATGTTCCCTCCTCTTCAATTTTTTTTTTGAACGGTTTTAGTAGAATTTGTATTAAGTCTTCTTGGAATGCTTCATAGATTTCCCCTGTGAAGCCATCTGGTCCTGGGCTTTTTCTTTGTTGCGAAGTTTTTGAATACTGATTCATTCTCTTTACCAGTAATTGATTTGCTGAGATCTTCTGTTCCTTCCTGAATCAGTATAGGTAGTTTATCTTTCTAAGAATTTGTCCATTTCATCTAGGTTATCTAATTTTTGACATGTAGTTCATAGTAGCCTCTGATAGTCCTTTTTATTTCAGCCTAGTCGTTAGTAATGTTCCCCTTTTCATTTCTGTTTCTGATTTTTATATGCTTTTTCATTTTTCTTTATGAGTCTAGCTAAAGCTATCTCAATTTTATTGATATTTTCAAAGAAACAGATTTTAATTTTATGGATTGACTACTTTTCACATTTCATTTATCACTGCTCTTATCTTTGTTATTCCTTCTGTCTGCTCACTTTGGTTTTAGTTTGTTCTTTTTTTTCCTAGTTCTTCCAGCTTTGTGGTTAGGTCTCTGATTTGAAGTTGTTCCTTTTTTCTAATGTAAACATGTACAGCTGTAAATTTCCCTCAGCCCTGCCTTTGCCGCATTCCATATGTCTTATGTTTTAGTTTCATTTTCATTCACCTCAAGATATTTCCAAATTTCCCTTCTGAATTTCTCCTTAACCCATTGATTGTTTAAGATTATGCTGTTTAATTTCTACATTTTTGTGAATTTTCACTTTATCCCTCTGTTATTGAATTTTAGCTTCATTTGGTTGTGGTCAGAGAATATACGATGTAGGATAACAGTATATCTGAATTTTTTGAGACTTGTTTTGTGAATCAGCATATTATCTACCCTGGAGAATGAGCCATGTGCTCTTGAGAAGAATGTGTATTTTGTTTTTGTTGGGTGCAGTATTCTATATATGTCTGTTAGGTCTAGTTGGTTTAGTGCATCATTCAAATCCTATATTTCTTTATTCATCTTCTTACTAGATATCCTACCCATTATTGAGAGCGGTGTGTTAAATTCTAATATTAATGTAAAGCCATCCCTTTCTACCTTAAATCTGTCAGTACTTGCTTCATATATTTTGAGACTCTGCTGTTCGTTGCTTATATATTTATAATGGTAACACCTTGCTGTTAAATTGTCCCCTTTATCAGTATATAATGACCATCTTCTTCCCTTGTAACTTTTTAAATTTAAAGTCTATTTTATACAATATTAATATAGATACTCTATCTCTATTTTGGTTACTACTTGCAATGATATATTTTTTTCCCATCCTCTTACCCTCGACCTATGTGTATCTTTAATTTTAACATGATTTTATTGCAAATAGCATATATTTAGGGTCATGTTTTTTTATCCACTCTGCCAATCTCTCTATCTCTTTTTTTTTTTTGACTGAAGAATTTAATCCATTAACATTTTAAGTCATAACTGATATACAGGTCTTTCTTCAGCCATATATACATTTTTTTTGGTATGCCATATGGCAGGGTCACATTTCATTCTTTTTCCATGTGAGTATCCCATTATTGCAGCACCATTTTTTTTTTATTTAGCCTTTGCAAATCTTAAAACTTTTTTTTGGCACTCGCTTCTGTTTAAATCTACTCATATTTATCTGATTTTTTTTTGTATTGTACCATATTGAGCATCTTCTCACTTTTATCTTAGATATATTTTTCATCTATTTTCCTTGTAGTTAACATAGGGTTAAAATTTAACATCCTAAATATATAACACTCATATTTGGTTTGATAGCAACTTAGTTTCAATAGCATGCACATATACTTTTCCTAACCTCCTCGAGCCCCACCATATCTTTTATAGTTGTTACCACTTATATCTTTTTACATTGTATGTCCAAAAACCTAAATCTGTCATTACTTTCTATGCATTTGCATTTAGCACCTGTAGGACATAAGAACTGGAGTTACATACCAAACAATAAAATATAATAATGCTGGCATTTATAACTACCCAAATAGTTGGTTACCTTTCCTGTAATTCTTTATTTCTTTATGCTGCTTTGAACCACTGTCTAGTGTCTTTTTCTTTCAGTCTATAGAACTCACTTTAGCTTTCCTTGTAAGGCTAGTCTAGTGGTGATGAACTCCCTCAGCTTTTGTTTGGAAAGGTTTTAATCTCTCCTCCTTTTTTTTTTTTTGCATGGGCAGTCTCTGGGAACCAAATTTCTCCCTCATTTTTAAGAGAATCTCACCAAATACAGCGTTCTTGGCTGGCAATTGTTTTCCTTTGGCATTTTAAGCCGCTGCATTCTTGCCTCCATGGTTTCTGATGAGAAATCAGCACTCAATCTAATTTGGTCTCCCTTGTTATATAACATATAGCTTTTATCTGGCAGCTTTCAGAACTCTCTCCTGGTCCTTTGCATTTGATAGCATAATCAATATATGACAGCATGTATATTTTTCATGTTTATCTTGTTTGATATTTTCTGAGAGCTCTTGGATGTGAATATTCACATCTTCTGCTAGGTTAGGAAGTTTTCTGTCATTATTTCTTTGATTATTCCTTCTGCCCCTTTCTTTCATCTCCTTCTGTGATTCTGTTCATGCATATGTTGGTGTGTCTGATGGTGTCCCATAGCTGTCTTAGGCTGTTTTCACTATTAATGTTTCTTTTTTCTTTCTGCTCCTTGGCCTGACACATTTCAATTGTCTCGTCTTCAAGTTCACTAATTCTTTCTTCTGTCAGCAGCAATATGCTCTTAAAACCCTTCTGGGAATTTTTCATTTCAGTTAATGTGGTTTCCAACTCTAGTAATCCTGTTTAGTTCCTTTTTAAGTTTTTCTAGTCTCTCATGTTCGTTCATTGTTTTCGTGATATCCTTTACTTTTTCTCTGTGCTTTCCTCCATTTCCTTGAGTTTTTTAAGATCATTTTTTAAAAAGGTATTGTTCTGTATGTCCATGCACTTGTCTCCTTCATTGATGTTTTCTGTATTCTTATTCTCTTTCTCTGGATGGGCCATCATTTCCTATTTATTTGTTCATCTTATACTCTTTTTTACACACTATACATTTTAGTATTCTAAAATGTTAGCTCTGGAATTTGCTCCCCGGGATGTCTGTTTTGTTTTGTTTCATTTTTTAAACCAGCTGGTGATTAAGACACATTTTCCCGAGCATTAGTCCTTCTATCAGGGAGGTCTGCCTAAGCTGAATGCATTGTGCTGAATTTTCCCAGTCTTTCTGGGTTTCTCTCTTATCCTAAACTTGTACTTGTTAGTTGTTTTGGAATTCCCTAGTTACAGGAATTTGGTTGAACCCTCTTTTTCCCAAGAGGCAGACCTCCCTCTCCTGGATATTTAACAGACAGACCTTTGTCCCAGACTGTCAGCCTTTATATTTTTTACACTTCTTTACTTGTTTCGGCTGTTTCCCTCTCAGGAAGGAGAGTCACCCCGTAGAAGACCTCCCCGGTCAGCTGACCCCAGCCCAAACAGGGACAGGGACACACAAAGGTGGTGCAGACTGTCTCCAACATTCCCTGGGAAAAGCTGGGCTTCCCTGCCCTGCCTGAAAAATACAGCCCTTCTGATTCCCCTGTAGCCAGGAGGAAGCACAGTGTGTTTAATTCTTTAAATCTCTGCTGATTCTCCCTCTTTCCGGACAGGCTTGAAACAATGACTGTCTTCAGAGCTGGAAACCAATAATCTGAATTCACTAACCAAAAGCTATTATCAGCCGTCTACTGTACCCACACCTATCTTTGGGGGAAGAGGATTTACACAGCCCTTCATGTCACCAGCAATTAGCCTTGGGACTTGAATCCGTGGCAGCCTGCAGTGAGAGCGGCTGAAGGTACTGGTTGTCCCTGCACGGAGAGAGCAATGTACAGTTCTTTCCTATAACATATCTCCTTAACTTATCTCCCTCTTCCTCTCACTCTTCCCTGGATGCTGTGCAGTGTTCTTCTGGCCTCTGGTATTTTAAAATAGTTGTTTCAGACAGTCCCTTTCTGTTTAAGGGTTGTTTTCATGGAAACACTGAATTCCGGAGCTACCTACTCCACCATCTTCCCTGGCAGACAGACCTTTCTTGTTTCTTATTTCTCTTCACTGTCACAGAATTTATTTGCATTTAAATATATTTGTAGATAATGCCTATGAGCTAATTTTTAGGAAACACTACCTAAAATGTTGGGAGAAGTGCTGATATTTGAGAAACACTACCCTGTCTGTGACCTGGGGCTCTGTGATGCTACAATTCATCTACACAAATTTGTAAACTCCCCTAGATGATTATTAATAGTTATTAGCAAAACACTTGCAGTTTCATTTCTGATACTAAGAAATTGTTTACTCTTAGATAAATTTATCATATAGTTTAAAATGCTTTCAAATTAAATGTTTATTAAGAACAAGTATAGGTCATAAGTCCTCTTGGTTCAGAAGGGACAAAAATTAATTATGGAGTGATTCTTCCCTGGAAGTGTCATAGTCTGGAAGTGTAGAAAAATGTGTCAGCAGGTAATTAGTAGACAGTTAAAATATATGATAGTTAGTAAAATAAATTTATTAGCAGATTTTCTTAGAAAGATGATATGCTATGAATGAAGAAATTGGGAGATACTTAGTAGAGGAAGTAAAATCTAAAGAGATGTTTTAGAGCTAATCAAGAAGGAAAGGAGGGAGTATTTTCTAGGCAGAAGACCCAGCTTTAAGCATTTGCCCAGGAAGCTGAGAGGTGGAATACAAAGCATGTTTGGGGGACAAGGAGAAGCATGGAGTTGCTTTCTGTTATACAAAATAGGTGAACTACACCAATTGAAATTCTGTTCTGAAAAACCTTTTATGCACTGCAAAGTACTTGAGATTTTAGGTTAGGTTAGCTTTTTCTTAGCACCATTTATATTTTTCCATTCCTTTTCCTCATTTTTAGTTTTTGTATTTTGATATGTCTCTGTTTGCTTTTTTTTTGGT
Organism: Myrmecophaga tridactyla; assembly: GCA_004026745.1. Classification (NCBI taxonomy): domain Eukaryota; kingdom Metazoa; phylum Chordata; class Mammalia; order Pilosa; family Myrmecophagidae; genus Myrmecophaga; species Myrmecophaga tridactyla. Next base: position 9,830 of record PVIY010026810.1, on the reverse strand, counting down.
AATTCAGTCTCAAAGTCTCTGACTTATATTTATGGAATGATTCATCAATTTGGACTGATTTGTACCATATTTTAAAACAACTTTATGGAACATAATTGGCATATAATAAATTTCACAAATTTAAAACATATAATTTTATAAATTTTCTGATATGTATATGCCCTCAAAACTACCAAAACAATCAATATATCCATCATTCCAAAAGTTTTCTCACGTTGCTTTAGAACCTTTCCCTCCCGTTTCCTCAACCCCCACTGGCCACCATAGACTATTTTGCATTTTCTGAAAACGTTATATCAGTGGAATCCTGTGCAAAACCTTCTTGCTCTCAGTCTCTTTTCTTCCACCAAAATTATTCTGAGATTGTCCCATATTCCCTGAATCAGCAGTTCATTCCTCTTTATTGCCAAGGAGTATCGCACAATGTGCTTGCCCTACGATGTGCTCCTCCACGCACCTGTCGATGGAGAGGCAAATAAAGCCATTATGAGCATTTGAACATTCATATGCTTTCCTTTTTCTTGGGAAATTTGTACAAATGGCATGACTGGGACACTTCTCGAAATTGTCAAAACATTTTCCAAAGGGATTTGACAACTTCACATTCCCCCGGACAGTGAATGAGCATCATGGTCCTCCACATCCTTGGCGTAGTCTTTTCAATATTAGACGTTCTGAAGCATGGTTGATGGTTGTTTTACTGTTGCTAACATTTGAGGTTTCTCTATGCATTCTGATTGACAGTTGGGTTTTTTTTAATTTCTTTATTTTTATTTTTTTAATGTTTTTATTGATAAAACAACATATAAGCATAAACATTCTTAACATACAAATATTCAATACATGATGTACAATCAATGGTTCACCATATCTTCACATAGTAATATATTCATCACCATGATTATTTTTTAGAACAGTTTATCACTCCAGAAAAGGAAATTAAAAGAAAATAAAAACTCATATTACCATATCCCTTACCCCTCCCTCTCGACTACTAGTATTTCCATCTACCCAATATATTTTAACCTTTGTTCCCCCTATTATTTTTTTTAATTCATATTTGCTACACTTCTGTCCATACCCTAGAAAAGGAAACAGCAGACACAAGGTTTTCACAATCACATAGTCACATTGTAAATGTTGCATGTTATACAATCATCTTCAAGAAACAAGGCTACTGGAGAACAGCTCTGTGGTTTCAGGTATTTCCCTTTAGCCACTCAAATATACCATAAACTGAAAACAGATATCTATATAATGCATAAGAATAACCTCCAGGATAACCTCTCAACTCTGAAATCTTTCAGCAACTGACACTTTATTTTGTCTCATTTCTCTTTTCCCCCTTTCAGTCGAGGTTTTCTCGATCCCTTGATGCTGAGTCCCAGCTCATTCTAGGATTTCTGTCCCATGTTGCCAGGGAGGTTTACACCCCTGGGAGTCGTGTCCCATGTAGAGAAGGGGAGGGCAGTGAGTTCACTTGCCATGTTGGCCGAGAGACAGAGAGGTCACATCTGAGCAACAAAAGATGTTCTCTGGGGATGACACTTAGACCTAATTTTAAGTAGGCTTAGCCTATTCTTTGTGGGGATAAGTTTCATGGAAACAAACCCCAAGATCGAAGACTTGGCCTATTGATGTGGTTGTCTTACTACTTGTGAGAATATTAGGAAATCTCCAAATGGAAAGGTTGAATTTTTCCCCTTTCTCCCCATTCCCCCAAGGGGACTTTACAAATACTTCTTTATTCACTGTTCAAATCACCCTGGGATTTATCGGGGCATCACACTAATCTGGACAAACCTACAAAATCTCATGCCCTATTCAAGTTTCCATGTATTTATGGTGTCCAATTAAACTGTCCATATATGTTAAATTAGGAAATGCCCTAGTCAGAATATAAATTTTGTACCAAATAAATGTTTTTTGCTTTAGTCTCACACAGAAGTTGAAGTTTTAAAATATGAGTGACCATCTATTTTCAACACTCTGCAATATTAACATTCCTTTGTTCTTCCTCATGCAAAAACATTTTTTAACTTGTACATTTAGTGAGATGAGCCAGAAACAAAAAGACAAATACTGTATGGTCTCATTGATACGAAAGTTTTTTTTTCCAAGTTTTTCCCAATGTGTAATTTGTCTTTTCATTCTTCAACCAATGTCTTTCAAAGTGCAGACATTTAGTTTTTAATTTTGATGAATTCACATTCATCAAACATCTCTTTTTTTTCTGTCCCCAACCTTGCCATGGACTCTACTTAAATATATTATACCATTTGCAGTTGGCCTTCAGCTTTCTGCTTCTCTATTTATTAATTTACTTGTTTTCTCTTCCTGTGTTTCATTGTACATAGTTACTGCTGATAGTTGTTCTGCTCCCCTCTGTTCTCCTGCAATCTTCCCTTGATCTTCTGTTAATCCCATATATTCAGTGTGTTTTTAATTTATGAACTAAATTTCATCTAAGAAGAATGGTTTGTTTCTTTCTTAGATCTTCTCTATCTCTACTTATGAATATATAGTATACAATTATTATGTCTGTCTTAATATTTATGTCTGCTAGTTCTAACACCTGTGTCAGCTCTGGGTTACTTTTGATGATTGATTTTTCTCCTCATTGTGGGTTGTATTTTTCTACTTCTTTGCATGCTTGGTAAGTTTTTAGTAGGTGGCAAACATTATAAAATTTACCTTGTTAGATATTTTTTTCTTCCTATAAATATTTTATTAAACTTTCAACTTTCTAGCCCACTTTTCCTAAGATTTTAGTTCCCAGTGGATTTTTAAATCAATTGATAGGAAATCATGGCAAGTCAGCCTTAAGTTAATTATATAAACTGCACAGTAAACATTCTAAATTTTCTTAAATAAAATGCATAAAATATTTTTCAAAGTATTCTGGTCTTTTCATCAGTAGGAAGAAACTTAACATTGATCATGTGCAACTGTTTGCCAGGCACTGACTGGGTTCATGCTTTGAATATTTCTTTGACAAATATTTGGTACATTTTTTCAAGGTATGCTAACAAAATGAAAATTAAGTCCAATAGAAAAAAAAAATCATTGAAAATGCATGAGTAAGACCTGAGATTTTGAAGGGAGTATTACATATGTCACTATTCCCTGAAGCTGCTTGTCCTAAATCAGCTAGTATATGAGCCACAGATGGATCACATAGACATTGAGTTCAGTGGAATACTGGGATTGAAATTTTGACAAGCTATTATCAAACAATGTATCCATCAAGGGAATCATCACCATTACACATTTGCACCTTCAATTTTGGGGAAGAAAATATATTGCATCATGATTAATATGAAGTACCATTACAATGAATGAATGCAACTTCTAAGCTTTTTACTCGTTTAACTTTGTGGGTACTATCCAAGGGTGTGGGTAGGTGTGAAAGATGGCAAGCCAGACCATCTGCTAAGGGACAATATTTGCTGACTACAGAAGGTGTTTTCTTTTCCACCAAATTCACTCTGTGCTCTTGAATGAAAGGGTGCCATTTTCTCTATGATTATGCAGTTATTTGCAATTAGGTTTACGAATCATACAGGTGATGAATCCACAAACCAAGTGAACCCAGAAAGATCTCTCTGTTTTTAAAATAGGATGTGTCTAGTAATTGTCCTTTTCTTTCAGTTAACAATCAAAAAGAAAGTGAAATAGTTGAAATTTTTCTTCTGCCTAACCCATATTGGCAATTTAGTATTTTAGTCAGTATAACCTCCAGATTTTCAGCATAATATATAGCAACACCCACAAAATTCATTTCTTCCGGGGTAGAATTGACATCCCAATATTTATACACTGATTCTCTTCTCTTTTGTTTTTGTTATGCTTTCTGCTTACCTCATGAACTAATTTTATATTAAGGTAATCAGTAACTAAAAATTGCTTGAATGTGGACTCACTGAATGTGGAAGTAAAATGTTTGAATTATAGGGTTGCCTTTAAAACACATCCTATGACTCTAAAATGATGGATTTACAGAGGTGGTATTATATAATGTAAAAACAATTACAAAGATAGAAATTGGTTTTAATGACTCAACAGTGAACTTGTTATTTAACATTGAAAATAGCATAAATTCTCTAAATGTCATTTCTATGAGGATCTTAGGGTAAGGTGACTTTTTCAGCATCTCTGAACTGAAAGTTATCCAATCCAATCTGACAATGAAACATGAAAAAAATAACTATGAGCTTCATTCTATTTCTTCTTTCTCTCTCAAATAAAAGTAATTCAAGCATACGAAGTCTCAAGTGATGAACTTAAAATGTCATAAAAATTCTTGAGATTGTTTTAGGGTTATAGTCACCCTATTTTTGCTCGTATTTTATGCATTTTGTCTCCTGCAACTAATGCCTATTCTATTAAATTGTAATCCATTTAGGCAAATTGCTGTTGCCAGTGCATTAAACAGATGCCACAAATGTCAACATATTCCACCTAGGATTTGTGCAAGATTTCAGATTTTTAAAATTGCCTTTCCCCCGTTAAATTATGACCCATTTTTCCTTGATGTTGTCTCTCTCTGGACCCATAATTTTGCACTTTGTCTATGACTGTGGTTGGATTTGGTCTTCATTCTGGTAGCTTCCTAAGATTTGGCACTGGCTTCCTTTATAGCATGTTTGAATTCACTTGCCACTCTGAACCTAGCATCTTCAGTTGTCTTAGGTAACATATAGCTCAAAGTTCCTTGAAACCCCACCCCTAAAGAACTTCATATGGTACATTTATGTGCCAGCCCTGGACCTGTCCAGACTGATAAAGGATTAAAAAAAAAAATCTTGGATTTTTAATTTCATGATTTCCATAATTTTATAACCCTGGAGAAATGAACTTTATCCATTGCCTCATAGAGAAACATACCCTGAACTCATTTCACATCCCTACACACCTATTAACTCAAAGTCAAAGTTACATAAGTGTACTCACATTAGGAAAATAAATCATGTGTTTGCACTTCCTGTTTAATGTTCTTCCCCGTAATACATATTTTTTCATTCATTTGAGTGTTTCTAAGAAAAGGGAGACTGTAGGAGACTTAGATAACATTCTGATAAAAGTTTCAGGAGAATCAGACAAAGTTTCTGATAACGGCCGAGATTCGACTGTGTTGGGACATAAAATTTTGTGAAATTGGAAATAGGGTGCTTTCAATATTGTGGTGCTCACCTAGATATTATAAATCTTATTTTTAGTTATATCATGCCCAATAAAATTATTTTATTCTTCTGTTATTGTCATGTTAAAGTACCTGGACGTGATAGCAGAAACAACATCATAATGAAAATAAAGTTCATATAAAATATACCAATATATCAAATGGAAGGTAAATGTAAAACTCAACTTGATTCATAGGATAATTTGCTGGGTATCATAAATGGTAGAAATGAATAAAACTCATTTAACGTGATATTTTGATAGGAAATAAAATATAAGAAAGCTTTAATTCCCAGATCATCAGTGACAAAACTCCTTTGTATCCACATGATTATATTTTAATCTTTTATTCAAAAGCTTCACACCACTTCCTCCCATTATCAGTTCATTACTTTCTCTCTTATATTGTGTCATGGAATGAAGAAGGAAGAAGGCAGAAGTGGGTGCCTACAAGTCAGTGGGAAAAAGGAATAATACATCTTTTTCACTTCATTGAAGTTTTCTAATTCTAGAATTGATTTCACATTTTAAAGTTCACCTGAATTCAAGCAGAACCAAAACAATTGCAAATATAGAAGCCTGGATATTTGAAAACAAGATCTATTTACTTTGTACATGTAGGCATTCATCCAGTTACTTCAGTATATGAACAGAGCTCAGATACAATAACTGACATATACATTTTTTAGCAAATTCTTTGTTTTGCCTTAAAGCATGCTACATTATCATGCTTTCCATTGAACCTAAATAACGTAACAGAAAAAATATTCATTTTATAAATAGGTAACAGTAATATTTCTGTACTAATTTCTGCTGACTACTCTGTAGAATCACTCCCCATCCCAATACCTGAAAGGTAGTCATCACCCATGATAAGAGTTCAGTCTGTTTCTACCTTCTTTAAATTGTTCTCATTTCATTTATCAAGGCATATTCACCTTAATGCTTGAATCTCAACTTTAATTCAAAGCCCTTTTTCCCCTAGTGTAGGCTAAAGCTGATTCTCTAGTAGGTCTAGGGCAGGGAGTTGCACTCACAGTCACTTTCCATTTTCTCTCTACTCATTCCTCTGTGGTTGTGGTTGGGAGAAAAGTGTAGAGAAAGATCTTTCCATTGTTGAATACCACCAGTGAGCCCTTGCTCTCCCCTCTGTTTGTCCTTGGACCTATGGGTCTTTTTTCTTCTTGGGAAATCCTCACCAGTGTGCGTGGCTCTCAGTTGGACCAAGACAGCTTAATTCCCAACCACTTTAACAAGATTCCACTTCACACAAGGACAACTGCATTATCTTATTTCTACTTTCAGTTCCTTTATGTCTCCTTTGCCCCATCTCCAGGTCCCAGAAGCATCAGATACTTTGCCAGTTCAGTGACTTGTTATAATTTATTGAGATATTTATAAACACTTCATTAGTAGACACGATTGGGTATTGATAGTGGCACCCCAAATCCGCTTGGAAGATCTGATTTCCAAGAATATGTCTCCCACCTCCGAATGGAAGGGAGAAGGAACAGAGGTTTACACTTACTGATTCTTATTTTATTTAAATTCTAGCGAAGGCTGCTTTACCCTCTCTTTCCCAGTCCACTTTTTGGTTGTTATTGAGAGACTGAAGAGAAGATGGATGAAATGTCACATTTAGTTAAGTCCTACTAGGTCTTAGCTGAAACCTCAGCCATTAGTTTTTTGAACGTGATTATGGAATAAATAAGCACACTGCCAATTCTCAAAATAGTTGCTAGATATAGTGATACTACTCTCATGGTCAACTTATCACACTGGTGAAATTAGTACTGGTCCAATTGGGCTAGAAAATGTTTGTGAGTAATGATCCTCTTATATGAACCTTCATATCTATAGCTCTTTGGGCAATCTGGACAAACAATATTTTGAAAAATCTTTGCTTATTAAGAAATAATGGGTTTGACATCATTTCTAGATTGATATTTGATGAGCGAATCTTTAATTATCATGTCTTTATGCACTGTGGGCATTTTATATTTATATGGGATAACAGAACACTAATTAGCTTGAAAATCTACAGAAATTGTCACCAAATAATGGGAAATTCCCTGAGGATACAATTTTAAGAAGCAGAGTTTTGAAGCAATTCAATAACTGGCAAATCCAAAATCACAGCATATGCAATGAAGTATGTCATTGTGACACGATTGCTCTTGAAAAGGAAAGATGTACCACTGGCCATTAGTTAAATAACAACCATTTTTAAACACACACACGTACACTCACATACCATATCTGATATGTGATAACAATAGTCAGAATTACAGCACAAATATAAACTTCTATTTTTCACGTACATGTTGTTGAATAGATCATATAAATTTATTTGGTTGCAAGCAACATAAACCATTCGTATTACCTAAAACAACTACTTTTTGAAAGATTGAATGCTTTCCAAAATTGAAGAAAACTCATAAACCAGAGGAAATCAGCTCCACAAGACAACATAGGAACTAAGCAGTTGTGTAGAATTAGGAGCACAGAGTGTGGTGTTGCCTCAGTGCATTCACAGGAAGTGAAGTTGCTTCACAGATATTATTTTTTAATGTGTACTCAGTTCCGTTTCTCATGGATGAACAACAGTAACCAAACTCAACAAGCACAATATGTTATCAATAATGCTGATTTGCTGACTCACAATCAAATTAAGTTAAAAGTATTATCATTCTGCTAATCAGCTCATTCAATATGAATCTCTTCAAAATCAAGCCATATTCACAGGGACACTGCCTGACATAGATTTAATAGTTTTGAGTCAAGCATTCCTTTACAATGAGTAGCTCTTCCACTGCCTAATTGTATCACCTGTGGCAAATTTCTTTTCTCTCTTTTCTTTTTTTTTTGCATGGGCAGACACTGGAAATCGAACCCGGGTCTCTGGCATGGCAGGCGAGAATTCTGCCTGCTGAGCCACCATACTTGCCTTATAAATCACATTTTAATCACCTGTAACATGGAGATAATATCAGCAGTTCTCTGATCGAGTTTCATGGGAATTACATGCACTAATGTACAAGAAGCACGTGTCTTAGTATCTGGTTGGAAAAGAAAAGTTTAGTAGCTGATATCACCCATCCTTCCTACTCTAGAGATATTTGGGAAATAAAACCCAGGTAAATCTTTTTATTTGCATACTTATCCAAACTATTGATGGTATGTACTAGCTGAAGGACAATGAAGAGTCCTTATCTACAGTTTATTTTTAACAGGACATATACCTGTGTTTTCTGATGCCTTATGGAAAACATATCAGAAACTTATTGGTGCGAGTCCATTGGAAAAATTGATTGCCTTCTATATAAATATTTGGAATAAGTAATAGAAATGTTGTATGGTCAAATGTCCCCCTTTGTGTGTTTCTGTGCATGAATCACTTAGAGAACTCATATGTTAAAAGTATGATGAGACATGCTCTCATGTGGCATTAGGACCCAGATCCAGAGAGTTATGTTGGTGGCCCAGATTTCACCCAGCTTCTCCTATGTTTTATGATTACTATATCATTGGGATTGTTGGAAATTTTGATACTGGTAAAATTTTTTATTCTTATGTTTCTGTTATGACAGTTTGATCTTTGTGTTATCTCAGCCATCAGAAAGATGCAAATCAAAAAGGTAATGAAATATAACTTCACACATTGATGATGACTAGAATCAAAATTATTTAACATCAACTGTTGACAAAAATGTGGAAAAATTGGGACCCTCACACACTGCTAGGTCACAGTGGAAAAGGGTGCAGTCATTTTGGAAAGTAGTCTGGCAAGTTCTTCTGACAATAAATATAAAGTTGCTAATTGAACCAGCTTTTCCTAGTTTTTACCCAGGATCAATGATAACACCACATCATATATGCCCATGCAATGCAATATTATTTGGTAAAAAGGGGAATGAAGTTCTGATACATGCAACATGGGTAAAAGTTGAAAACATTATTCTAAGTGAAGAAAGCCAGTCACAAAAGGACTCACTGTAATGTTCCATATATATGAAATGTCCAGAATAGGCACATTTATAGAGAAAATAGTAGATTACTGATTGCTTGGGATGAGGGAGATTGGAGAAAAGTAGAAAAGTTCTTTATGGGGTGATAAAAATATTCTAAAATGCGATTGTGGTGATGGTTGCACAACTTTGTGAGTATACTAAAAAGCTGTAAATTGTACACTTGAAATAGGTGCATTTTATGGCATGTGTATTTTGTCTCAGTAAGAGGTTAAATAATAAAAAGAATGGGATGAACAAAGGAAACTGACAGCATTTCCACTGTGGAGGTGAGAGTATATTACCAACGCATGGGGGTGAGAACACATTATCAGACCCCCACGTGCTACTTCATTTGCCTGAAAAAGTTTACTCTAATTAGCCTATCTTGGAAAAAAACACACCAAATTATAATTATCATGATACAGAACAGAAGGTATTTTAAAGGGGGGGGGCCAAGATGGCGGCTTAGCAAGGTGCGCGTTTTAGTTCGTCCTCCAGAACAACTACTAGATAACCAGAAACAATACAGAACAGCTCCCGGAACCACGATAGTGACCGAACACACAGCGCGCCCAGAACGGGAGCAGCTTAGACCGACGGCAACTGGCCGGATCTGTGAGTTCCCCAAAGCCGCGGCGG
>PVIY010026809.1:0-34925 GCA_004026745.1 Myrmecophaga tridactyla | reverse complement strand
CTGTGTTCCAGTAGCCATGTTTCTTGAGGATGATTGAATAATGATATAGCTGTCACAATGTGACTGTGTGATTGTGAAAACCTTGTGTCTGGTGCTCCTTTTATCTACCTTGTCAACAGACAAGTAGAACATATGGAATAAAAATAAATAATAGGGGGAACAAATGTTAAAATAAATTTAGTTTGAAAAAAAAAATTCACTTCACCAACAATTACAAACTGGCATGAGGTGCTTCTTGGTATGAAGTAGATAAGAACTACTACCAAAAGTGCAGAAATGTAATTTAATCTTAAAGAGACAGCAGAAAAACAAAATTGAGCGACATTCCGCCAAGTAACAGACCCGTACTCTTCACTGATGGCTTGAAGGACTGTAACGAGGATGGAGAGAAAGTACCCTAACTCAGGAAATATTGAGAAAGTCTCCTAGAGAGTTATTTTCTATATGCAGCATGTGCTACCATTCATGTGGGGAAAAGTCCAAAATTCGGAGAACTGTTCTATTTACCATGTTGTGCTACCATCGCCAGCATCCATTGCCCTGATTTTCATCGCCTTACACAGAAATTCAGCACCCATTAAACAGTAACTCCTCCTTCATTTTCCTGCCTCCTGCCACGACCACCGGCGACCTGTGATCTGCGAACTGTGCTTGTCAGAGGTGTTTCATATAAGTGAGATTATGCAGTTAAATAAAAAAATGAGGGATAGATGAGAAAAGGGTCATTAGGTAAAGATCACTATTCTTTCAATTATTCTACTAATTTTAAACTTTTAAAAGTATTTTTAAAGTATTTAAATGATAATAATTTCAATAAACAGAAGCATTCAGTGGCTCTTTAAAAGTATGAGGATAGCAAATTGTCATGCCATTGGTCACTGTGTTTGTAGGCAAAGAGACTGAATTAGGAAAGACAGGAAGTTAGAAATGCAAATGAGATACAACTGATGAAAGATGTTCCCAAGAGTTCTGAAAGAGGGTGAACAATGACTTTTTTTTTTTTAATTTTATTTGGGATATAAAAGTCCGCTATCCCCTGCTCTCCTTTCTAGTAAGTAATGCCTTTTACTATTTACTGTGGCACCTGGGTTGGGAGAGGGCATTTGATGAAGAAGCAAAGAGGCAGACTTTGCAATCCTCCTCAGCAGAGAGGCACCAGCCAATCCCCAGGGGTTCCAGGGTTCCTTGCTGTTGTAGACAGAGGATCCCCGGAAGCTTGGTGAGGTAGGATTTGAGACTCTTTCCTAAAGGGTCAGCTATTTAAGTAATAGGAAAACCAACGTTTACTGGATGCTTATTGGATGCCCAGCATCAATCTAGCTGTTTTACATGTATGTTAGCGAGGGAGATAGTACAATTGCCATTCTTTGAAGAGCCTCACAGAAGTTAAATAATTTGCCAAAGTCAAATAGCTATTAAGTAGCAATACAGAGATTTAAAAGTGAATATGTCTAACTCTAAAGCCAGTTACCTTTCTCTATGCCACTCTTTCTCCATCTATAAAATGAATATGTGGCACTTGCTGTTCTCTAGGGTCCTTTCCAAGTTTAACCTTCTATGTATCTTCTCTGCATTTCAACTTTCACATCCCACCTTACTCTTTTGTTGCTGATGAAACAGAGCATTAAACCTTTGTCTAGTACTCTCAGCCCTTGTTTCACCAACTTCTCTTGCTTTCTGAACCCCTGAATGTCCTATCCTTGAACTTTTTAATTTAAAAATGCCTGTTACTTTTGTAAATACGTCATATTGAATGCCAAAATACCACGTTGTCTGAGTCTCTGTCTATTCTCTGTGAAGCACTAGCAAAAGTTAGACATTAAATAAGAAATGATCCTGATAGCAATGAAAATGTGTTGGGGAATTCATTTAATACTATGTCTTCTTTTACTCCAGAGGTATAGAATACCCAAAGAGCAGCTTTAGGAATTCTGTATTGTGCCAAAAAGTTCTTAAGAAAAATCATATCTACAAATTCATAGGATTTGAATAAACTTCATGAGAATTTATGCTAACCCTTGCATTTTATAGATGAAGTAACCAAGGCACAGAAACATTGAGATAGTAGAATATTCAGTAAATGCATAGTCTTTGAAATGAGACTGTTGGGACTGAATCTTGGCTCTTAATAGCAATACTTTCTAGGTTAGTTAACTGAATAATTCTCAGCTCCCCATCTGTACAATGGGGATAATTATAGTATCTATCTGGTAGAATTGTGGTGATGATTAAACAATTTAAAGTACAGAAAGCATTTAGTATACTGCTAATGTATTCAACAAAAGCTGTCATTATTACATCTGTCATCTTCATTACCATCAATATAATCAATAGCATCATCAGTATCACCCTTGTTATTCAGAGAAAATCAAAGGCAATGCTGGAACCCAGGTCTCGTAAGTCCTATCTCTGTGTTCTTTCATTTTCGTTTCAAGGTACAACACGGAATTTTAAATTAACGACACAACTGGACTATGGTTTCAAAAACTGCCTTCTTGTTGGGGATTTGTTCCAACTGGAAAATCAGTGTCAGTGAACATCATCATATACAGACTTTTCACAACCCCACTCTTACCATGGTCAATTATGTACTCTCTGATGTAAAAGCAATAATAGCTGTTCTTGTAAATACAAAGAACAGCATTACAGAATTGAAACCATTAAACACAGAGTTATTTGGAGGCAAATTGAAGTTGATATTTCTTATCACTCTGGCTGTCTGTTGCACGATTCTGTCATCCTCTTTCATTTTTCAGATGGTATTAATGATAACTCCCATTTGTGTAGCATTAGACAATTTTTAGAAAAGGCTCCACTTACACTGTCCCATTTGATCTCACAGCACTGCTATGCAGTAGTCAAGGTAGCATTATCATTCTCATCTTATAGATGAGGACACTGAAGCTAAGAAACAACCTGTCTGAGGAGACCCAGTTGGCAAGCAGCTGAGCCTGCATGCAAGTGCAGAAATTGAGATTACAAGTATGTGTGCTTTTCCTACTAAAGAAAGCACACTCCCCTGAGCTTTATTTCTTACACACATAGACAATTATTCACAAGGCTGTCAAGGAGTGATTTTTATTTTCAGGTCAAGTTCAAGTAAGAAAGAGTTGCTAAGTGAACTCTAAAGGGACTGAAATGCACTCACATTCCAAAGGATAAGTGGGTAGACCTCTAGAAACATCAGTCTGGTCTTGTGCAGGTTCCTGCCAGGCAGAATTAGATACCTGAGAAGATGGAGCTAAGAATCTTTCTTTAAAGCCTGGCAGTATACATAGGAAACTTTCCAGTGAAAAAAGAGTCCTGACAGAGCAAGCAAGCAAGCAATGGCCATCTTTCTAAGTTGTTATCAAGACTTCTGTGCAACATCTGATTCTGCAATCTGTCACTGCCCAAAGCCAAGAAATAAAGAGACAGTGGGAGTCAAGTCTTTTGTAGGGAGCAATGGATTTGTTGGGGGCTTTGTTCCCATCCTTGTGCCAAATGGAATGGGACTCTGGCAGCAACACTTTGAATAAATTGTGAAAACAGTTCTAAGGGCCAAGAAATTACTTCATAAGGGAGAAAGAGATGGAGGCGCTAGATCCCCGGGGCAATCAATTTATGTGCTGTGCTAGGAGATTTGATTATCTGTATCTGATTTGTATCATTTCAAATACTATTGGTCACAAAATAGCCTGCATTTTTAAGATCTCTGATTCACTTTTTAACCTGATGACCTATCTCTACATGCTAGTTATGAGTTCAGTTTCCCCAAGGAATTCAGTATGAATTAGCTCCACATTCCCTCAGAGTATTGTCTTGTCCTTTATTAAACAGCATTCATTTTCATTTTTGAATTCTGCAGCTATAATTCATTTTCAATTACGAGCTAAATAACATCAGCAGGTTATGGTGAAAAAAAAGTTGAATTTGATGTAAAGAAACCTGAATGGAGATTCTGACATACAACATGGATTAAGTTATTTTCATACACGCACACCCAGGAACACAATTTATTCCTCTGTTCAGAAAAGTGTTTTCAACTTCTAAGGCTTTTATACATCCTACAATTCTATGAATTTCTGACTTCCAAACAGTCTATGGGATTTCCCATAATGCGTTATGTTCCTGGGTGTGCGTGTATGAATTGAAGTGCAATTCTCTCTCCATACTCTGTTAGGAGAGCGAAAGAATTTATAGGACATATAACTAAGATGATGTTTTACTCAAGAGTACTCCAATCCAGACAAATTAAAAAGAAGTAAAAGCAGTGCAACGTACTTGTTCACACCTTACTTTAATACACAAAGGATGTATGATCAGCTACATTCTAATGATATATATACATGTATGTATGTATATAGAGAGAGAATATGGAAAAATAAAAATAACAAAAATTAAAATGAAAAAATTAATTTAAAAAATTAAAATCATGAGTAGAGTAGATCAAGACCTAGGGTAAAATACAACAAAAGCATAAGGTTCCATGCTGTAACAATCATTGACAGCCATGTCACTCTTCACACTGTCTTCCCCATCCTTAAATATTATACGTTGTTATATATGGGTTAGTGCAATTATATTTATTATTTTCAAGCTTACATATTTCAGATATTTGGGGTCTTTTCTTATGATATCTGTTTCATTCACGAAAAGTCCTGTCACACATCTTTGCATTTCCTGGATCTTTTATCATATTTGTGTGATTGAATTGTACATTTCTACATGTCTTATGAAAATAATATATTTCCACATTTTTAATGCACATATTTGACCCATACTGAGATAGGTTTTCAAGTCCAAGGTCTGGATCTTTAGTCAAAGAGTTTTCAAAATATACCTCCCGAATGTGCATTACTATTTGATTCCAGTGATTTTACTGACAACCCAGAAGATACAAATCAAGTAAAAGCTTGAAGGCCATCTGGTGGGGATCTTACAGAAAGGGTTCATTCTTTGGGCAGAGACTGGCTTCTTTTCATAAAAGCTAGTGCAAACTGGGTGTGGACTTCAACTCTCAGGCCGGTTCTCAGGCCTGAGATAGAATCCAGGAAGCCTGCTGGATCTGATTTGTTTTGCAGAGCATTGGACAGCAGATGTAATCCAAGGAATATGCACTAGTGTAACCAGAGGAATTAATGTTCACTATCAGAGGAATATTATAAAACAGAAGATCCAAGAAACAAACATGAAGACCTAGACAGGAAATAAGGCAAAAGGTCAAGAGATAAGAGAGACTTGTACATATCAGCAGAGTGGGAGGTGGCACATACTGAATGTTTCTGATGTTGGAATATGGGCTGTGAATGAATGAATGAAACAAGAGTGCCAGGACCATTCTTTTGGGGATGGGGATATTCAATGGTAAGAAGATTGGTCGGCTTTAAGGAATAATAGGCTGGATGTCTACCATCATGACCATCCAGTAGAGAAGATATTTAGGTAAAACTCTGCACTAAGAGAAAAATGTCAAGCCTTTCTTTGATGTCCTGGGCCCTCTGAGGCCACCTTCGCACAGCTGCTTCAGCAGACCACTCCATAACTTAATTGTAGGTAATCTAGAGGAGAGACATATTTCTGTTTTGCTTTTGTAACTATTATTGCCGTTTTCTCAATATTAAATTCATGGACTGAGTGAAATATGGGAGCTGGTTGATACTGGCTCAGGAGAATCGATTGTACCCATGTTTTACTGACTCCAGTGATGTCATATTGGTAATTTGATATACTGACTATATTATACCATAACATTGATAAATGCTGCAAATCTTTTTTTTTTTATTTTCAAAATTAGGGATTTTTTTAATGATTTTTTTGAAAAGTGATTGATAAACATTTATCAGGCTGCAGGTTGATATGAAATGTAATTTCTTATGGTCTTTCAACTCATAAATACAGGTCTAGAAAGGGGAGGAAATGGGGTTTCCAGTTACGCGTGATGGGTAGAATACAACATCATCTTTCCTCCTGTCTGAAATTACACACACACATACACACAAAATGGCAAAGGAATAAGTGATCAAAAAGATAGGGCAAAAAGTTCAGACCAGAGAGAAGACATCAAAAATATGTCCAGAAACAGAAAGCAGGTAGACAGTGTCTTTCCTAGAAGGGTGAAAGAGGCAAACATCCATATCTCCCAGGTTGGCTTCATTCTGATGCCTGGAGTTCTATTGATACCAAACTTAATTAAATGCTTTATGAGACAAATTGAATAGAGTCAGTGCAAGTCTCTGTCGGTCTGATTATTCAGAGCAGCTGATGGAAAAATTCACCAGAAGCTAAAATGGTGCAGAAAAAAGCAGCAGATATTATTCCAGGGAGCATGAAACAGAGAACTAGAGAACTCTTTTTTTAGGGGTTCCTTGGATAAAGAGAAAACTTCATTTTTAAATGCCATCAGCACTACATGCAAGGTGGGCAGCACCCTAGAATACCGCTCAAGAAAGATGCTGATGGAAAAGATAAAGGATCACAGTATGTAAAGTTTAAAGAAGAAATGAAATGTAGGGAGCCAAGTTGAATGTAAATGTAGGGACAAAGAGGTCATCAAATTCCAGAACAGTGCATGATGGGAAGTAATGGCAGTGGCGGTGGCAGAGGGACACAGCAGGGGGTGGCCCGAGGCAGACAAGCTAGCTTCCCGTGGAAGACTGGGTTTTATCACTTCCACGTTTCGAGCCACTCGTGCCACACAGATGCATCACCCTATTCACTTCAGTAAATCTTTGCCAACACTCAGTAAATTTCTCTTTAAACATATCACACAGATGTTTACATTCAGTAGAGAAATCTGAGAATTTTCATTGGGATATACAAAAATTGAATCTGGAAGTTTGTGCTCTAAGTGCTCCCGCTCAGAAGAAAAATCATTATGGCTTAAAAAAAAGTGGGGTGGGGGGTGGCAGACAACAAGGGGGGACAGAGGACTGAGAGGTGTGAGAGACTATGGGAGATTCTGCCTCCACCCAAACTAATCTATGTTATGATTCAAGCTATCTTTTCGGCCACACCAAATTGGCCGGGACCAGATTTATGTCCTTATTCGACTTGGTGTCACACAGAAGAGGAACTGTTTATTTCAGTAACTAACTAAACATTGGAACATCATGGCTTTGCTATTTTTCAGGACTGCAGCACAGGGGTCTTAGTTCTATCAATGAAAGTTTCTCCCTAGCACTCAGGACACTTAAAATTGTAATTTTCCTTTTAGTTTATCATTTTTTACTCTCTGTTATTCATTCAATAGAAGTCATTGCTCACCTACTATACTTAAAGCACTGTGCTCTCCATGGGGCACAAAGAGATGAATAAAGCAAACTCAAAGGAACTTTGAGTAGGCAGTTATCTTTGGAAGCACACCATCACAAATGCAAACACACATTGCCACTCCAATCAAAATATTTAGCTGGTTGGTTGGTTGAACTTGCCACACTGATTAGGTGATTTGACCTATTAGAATAAAAGATATTTCATAAAATCAGAGTTTACCCTGTTTATATAACTGTTACTATATTTTTGCAAAGTTGAACATGAAACAAAAAAGGGGTCTAGGTTGATTCTTGTTATTAATCTTATTACATTTACTAGAAATATAAAAACTAGACTGGATTTTAAAACCTTGTGGTTTTTCGATAGCCTCTTCATCCCCATTCTCCGCTTATACATCCAGGGCTCTTACTGGGTCCGTCTTTTCTGTCCATGTAAAGGGGCTGCCAAGTCGCTCTCACCTCATTGTAAATTCACTGCGGTCGTGTGGTTTGCATTTCTGTAGAAATGAATCCAAGGAAGTAATCCAAGGAAGGTTACAGACCACATAACCAAGACAGAAGGAAAGTATTGAAGATCCATCCTGCATCCTTTCATTAGATGCGACAATCATCTGATTTATTGATTGCCAGGGACCATCCTTATGATGACAAATGGAAAAATTGTCCCGTTTGATGTCAGACCCTAGAATGCAATGAAGAAATCTGCATCGGATCTATATGGGCAAACTGAGGACATGTGAACAAAATATTGGGAGATCACAGCCTAGAAGGTGCCACCATTCTATTGTCTTTTGCTTCAGACAGTAAAGCCACCAGCCACCTGTTTGTTCATTCATATAAAGTCTGCACTTAATATCAGAGTTGCCTCAGCTGGGAAGAAAATAAGTGAAGTCTAAAGGCAAGTGTTTAATTTTCACCACTCATTTCAGCTCTTAGCTCCTCTAATTTCACAAAAGCTATCTAATCTTCAAACACGTTAAGCCCTCTGATCCCTTTACCCATTTTTCCTCTCCTACAACTATCCAATTCCAGTAACTTCTGGGCATAGACTTTATCTCCATGGACTGTCACTTTCATTATGCTTTTGCCAGTATTTTCAATGATTGGTCCCCGGTCCTTTTACTGTCTAAACAGAAAGACTCCAGACTTATCCTGACCCTATATATCGGTGTCTTGTTTCTTATGCTCAGGAAACAAGGAGAAATTAACTTATTACAAAAACCATTGCCTGTACAAATCTATACTTTCTGGCCTCATTTGACTCTGGTCTTTGCCCCTTCCTCCTCTTTGCTCAAGTTAGTCATTCCAAGTTCTCATGATGTTCCTTAGGCTCTAGGTTCTGTCCCACCTTTCACAACCCCAGTAGGAGAGTTCTTTCTAACCTCTGCCTTACCCTTCTCTTCTCATTCACAGTAATCGCCTTCATGCCACTTGTGCTGTTTCACTGTTTTGCAGAAGTCAGAGATGGGATAGTTTCTTTTCTGGACTATTGCAATTTTCTAATTGCTCTCCCTGCATAAAGCCTGGCCTTTTCCGATCATCCGCCCCCTCATATACAACACAGCCATTCCGTCTAATCCTACCTACAAATGCTGGAAACTCCCAACCCACGGCTGCTGTCCTCACTGCTCTCCTAAACTACAGATCCAGGTACGACGACCTCCCGAGTACAGCCAAATGGACATTCTGCAGGCTCCACACACCGAACATGTCAAAAACCGAAAATTGTAAATGTTCTTCCCTACATCCTATTCCACCCTGTACTGTTATCAAGCCAATAGCGCAAGTTGGAATCTGTTACTCATTGCAAGCTCCTTTCTCTTATTCACTTCTCCCACCCCAGACATCACATATAGTTAATTACACAGCATTGTAATTATATGAGTATGTCTTGTGTCTAGACTCTTCTTTGCAACCCTCTCACCAAGGCTCAAGTTTTTGTCATTTTTGCTTAGGATGATGAAGGTAGCATGTTAACTATTCCTGCTTACTCCATCTCACCTCCCATCGATGCATCCTCCCTAACAATAACAGATCAAAATTTCTGAAGCATCCATATGCTGTTATTTAGCATGAAAAGACTAGTAGTCTTTTTTTTTTTTTTTTTTTGGGCAAAGCATTTAGAAAGAATGCAAATGTAAAGCCAAAGGCACTGGCCAGAAAATCTACCACCAAAAATGAACATGAGGAAGGAATATATAAATACTTCCCTTTTGGGGAAAGAAAAAACTAAATGATAGCTATGTAGGAGAGATAATAAAATTCTAAATGAACAAAAACAGCTAATATATTCAGAGCATCTTTCACAGTACCATACCCACATCCCCCCACTTAACTCTCTCAACAACCTATCCCCATATATAAAGATATGGAACTGAGGAGGGAAAAATGAAAGGACTTCCCCAAGGTTACAAAGCTGGTAGGGAAAGAAATAGGATTACCACTCTGGTTATTTGCATCCAAGTCTCCTGCTAGGTTATGTCCCTCAAAACGAACATCTGGAAAAAAAGAAAAAGAAAAAGAAAAAAGAGGAATTAACTGATAAAGGATTTGAAAGGTCATGTCAGAGTAAATCTATAAACAAACCAGCAAAAATTTTGCGTGGTAAAAATAAAAGGAAAAAAACACAAAGATAAAGAATATCTTACATAGCTTCTTTTTCTGTGGTAATAATTGCCAAAAGGAGTTAAGACAAAACTTTTCTGACCCAATAAGTTAGTATTTAGCCAAGTTATTATTCATCTGTGCAGGCAACTGAAAGAACATTATCAGATATCCAAAGGTTCAGAAACATACCACCCTCACAACATTTATTTTAAAAAAAAAAACGACATATTCGAAAGGTATTTGCATTACACAATTAAGTGGAGAAACATTATAAAACAATAGGTATTATTTAAGCTTGAAAAGAAAAGTTTGTCTTTACAAATACAGATGTAGAAAGATAAATAAAATGTTATATATCAAAATGTTAACATATACTAAAACTTTTTTTACCTTGCTAATCTGAACACCTATTTTATAACATGCAGTTGTTTCTGCATAAAAGAATAATAGAGGTTAAATAAAAATGTTTCTGGAAACTGAAGGATGAATTAAATATGGGAACTTAAGAATGGGGCAATCATAATATTAAAAATGATAGTAAGTGCTGAACCTTGAAGTTGAAATACTTTCCTGATATTGAAACCAAATGCATACAAAAAATAATAAATTATTAAGAGTAATCTGGTATAAAACCTAATATTAAAACAAAACAGCATGTGCATAGTAGAAAGGGCTAAAGGAAAGAAGACATTCCCACAAATTTTATCCTATAAATGGGCCCAAAAGCTACCATGAAGAAAGTAAAAAAACAAACAGGTATTTCTAGATGAAGAAATTTTAGGGGAAAGCTATTCATTCTCCCTGATTAAGTAAATACAACTTACAACAACGACATGTTATTTTTCATATATGTGCTTAGTATAAAGTAAAGATGTATAATATCCGGTGCTGTTGAGAATGCAGGTGAAATTTATCAGAGCATAAGTTTATAGAGATGATGTAAAGTACAAGATTTGGCAGTATCTGGCAACATTTAAAATGTGTATAAAATTCATCCAGAATCTCACTCATAGTATCTGTCTATCCCAGAGAAATATTTCCATAGACACACAGATGTACTTACAAGACTTCACCACAGCATTATTTGTAGTAGCAAAAAATGGAAACACATGAATGTGAGTTAGAAAGGAAATGGATTAAATCTACATGGTACAACCATATACGGAATACTGTGTTAAAAGTAATGAGGTAAGTTATTTATTGGTATAGCTCAATCTCCAAGGTTCATTGCTCTATGAAGAAACTGCATTGCAGGAAAATGCATACAGGATTAACCCATTTATAGAAAAACATTACAAAACAGAAAAGATAAACGTGAAATTTTCTATTTAAAAATCTGGAAGGGAGAGAAGGGATTTTTACAAAACTTACTACATTTTTAAACTTGCATGGTGCATACTTATTCGGAATTTATTTTTAAATGAGCATATTTCTATTAAAACGCATGTTTCCTAGAAAACAGACTGAGGTAAAGCCTGAACCCTAAAAGTTTATTTGGAGTGCAGTGCAATCCCAGGACAGCAAGAGTAAAAGAAATAGAAAAATGAGGCGGAGAAGCAAGGAAATGAAACAAGGTGAGGCAGGACGGAGCTAGTCCAGCGTCACAGGAAAGCAGAACTGGGGACATATCCTGGCATGTCACATGGAATGGCTGCACCTTGGAGCATGGGGGCTGCAGGAAAGGATCAGCTCCCTCCTCTCCTATTCCTCTTTGGTCTAATTTTTCCGTACAAATTAAGTCCCCTGAACTTGTGGGCTGAGTGGGTCATTCTCTCCATATGGTCCTTAGGAAAGGCTGAACTCGCGCCCTGCTGCTCAGTGATACGTCTGAATGCAGAATTGGTGGGAAAAGCCAGACTCGTCATGGATTGAGTTGAGTTGGGTTAATTTAGATCCTACTGCCCATTTCCCTTCATCAGGTACAAAAAAATCCCGATCGTGCTCAGAGGAACCTGAGATAACAGGTGCTGTTTGGGATAAGGTGACTCATAATACAACAGTCAAAGATCTCAACTAAGCAGGTAGCCGCAGCTTTGGGAAGCTCGGAGAATCCAGTGAGTCTGGGAGCATGCTTAAATACTGAATTCCACAGTGTGTTTATTAAATTATGCAAATATGCTAACTGTAGAATCAAAACAAATAATTAAACAAAGTTACTGATACTTCTTACCTTCAATAATAAGGGAAATAAAGAAATACAATGTTTTTTGAGAAAGAGTAAAATTAAAAATCAGGATGCTTACTTTTAAAATTCCTGAACAAGTAAAAACTAAAATATAGTTCAAAAAAAATAAAAGGAGACTCCAAGGAAGCATGCAAATCTAAAAGCATAAAACAATACCAAAGAGAAAGATTATACATTTCAATTATGATAAATGGTTAACTCCCCTATCAAGAGAGAAGGACACTTAGATACCATTAAAGCAAACAGAAAGACACAATATACAAATATTTATTGCTTATAAAAGCTGTACTGAGACAAACTGATACTGAAAATTTTAGATTAAATGTATATAATAAGATTTAACCAACAAATAAGAAAAAGATGATGACCAGTTCTAATTTAAGAAAATACCATTGACAGAATGGTTTACAAAAATACCACATTGGTTACAGAGCTTTATAACTGTCATAATGCAAAATAAAATTCATAATAAAGAATTAAATGTAAAGGCCTTTATTAAATAAATAAAATGGATAAAAAGTACATGAACAAAAAAGTTATATATCAAAGGAAAAATGGAAAAAGCAGCACAATTGTACTGAAAGTCTTAATATACCATTCAGCATTTGATAGATCAAGGATAAATATTATTTTCAAAAGTGTCCCTGAAAAATTTTTTTTTAAAGTCATAAAATAAAAAACACTCTCATATGAAGATCATCTCCATAAATTCTCCACATTATTAAATGTTCAACACATAGTCTCTACCAACAACAAAGAAATTAACTTTAAACAAATAAACACACAAATAAAATGAATTTTCAATTGCCCCAGTCTCTAAATAATGCATGCATCACACAGAAAATCAAAATTACACTCACAAAATATTTAGAAAATTAATAACAATTAGTTCATTGCACAGCAAGCTTATGGAATGTGCCAAAGTCATAAACAGAAGAAAACCCATAGCCCTAAATGATTTCATTATTTGTTAGGATAAAATGAAATACAGTAACTAAAAACATTAAAAATGACAAAATTAGCCTCATGAAAGCAGATATTAATAAATTAGAAAAATGAAAATGCATACTTATTAAGTAACTTAAGTGCTGGTTCTTTGAAAAGATCTTGGCAAGATAGTCAGAGAAACATTCAAAATTAGGAATGAGAATATCGATTAAGTCAATGATTCAGTGAAGATTTCAAAAGCTATGAGATTATAATAAACTTGTTGGTTTTATGTTATTTAAATTGGAAAAAATTATAGACAACATTTTCTAGAAATAGAAATAATTGAACACAGCTAGAGTTACAAAACATGCATAGACCAAGAACAATCAAGAAAACTACATAACATTCTAAGCCCAAATATTTAGAACAATTACTTTTGGCAAACTTTTTAGGAAAGTAAAAACATTTGAGATATGCTGTTGAAGGAAAGATTTGTAGCTTTTATTTTATGATGGTAAATAATCTTTCAGAGGTCTGAATTAAAGATTTGACAAAAATGAATTGTTACGCATAAATTTTTAAGCATTTACATTTCACTGCAATGCCTCTGCAGCTCATATTTCCAGAAGAGGCTATCAGAGGACATCAAGGGAGGGACCTGCAGTAAGCGTGTGCTCCTCAGACCCCAATTTCCTCCTGGACAGCACAGGCAGCTTGGGAACAGTGTTTCTCAGCCTGTCTAAGGCAAGATCCTACACCTCATGTGATATAACTTGTATCTTCCCCCAACACATCGCTATGAAACACCAGCATGATTAATTTTACAGCTATCTTTAGCACATAACATCAATGGAACCAGGTTCCAGTTAACACCGCATTATGCAACCAACGATATCTTTTACACGGTCCCAAAAGCGTAACCAGGATTTGGCATCCCACATGCAGAGCTGCAGTGTAAGGAGGTGAGACGCTGTCTGTGGGCACAAACAAGGACGGTAGATACAAGGCATAGGACTAACGAAGCATGCCAAGCCTGGCAGGAGCCTACCATAGATGCTAACACTGGCACCGTAACCTAATAAAAATCACACATACACACACATGCACACTCCAAAACTCTAGAGCTATATCACACATGAAATTGTTTAAATCTTATAAAAAATTAGCAAATCAATCTCAGCAAGATGTTGGAAGAATAAGTCGTATGTGTAACTAGGATTTAACCCAGGCATGCAAGGATGATTTAATATTGAGAACTCTTCTCAGTAGTTCTCAATTGAGCAAGAGGCTTCCGTTGGCCCCCAGATGAGCCCTTCACCCTTGTACACTCTTGTCTTTGGAGACCGACCTTGTTGGGGTACACCCAAGGGGCTTCTGTGCCGTCCAGCTTTTGGCTGGGTTCAGTGAATGAGAAGCCAAACAGGAGACTGAAGGAGGAAAGGGAGGTGGGGAGAAGATACTTATTCCCTTGTCTCCCTCTTGCTTTCGCTCACCCCCCTCGTGCCCAGGAACCACTCCCTCCCCTCGCACTGAGGGTGGTAACTGTTCCACTGCTACCGCGTCCTGCTACTTTCGTCCTGCTTACGAAACTGTCTTTTCGGGACACCTACAGTCACTTCTTTGTAAATAATTCCCATGTAAATAAGCCCTCCTAGAAATAGTCTACTTTGAATGATAATCCATTTTCTGTTGGGATCCTGACCAATAAACTATGAAAAAAATCATCACCAACACAATTCATATATTCTTCCTCATATTTGCATGGCTCGGTCTCTCACTTTCTTCAAGTCTTTCTTCAAGCATCACCTCCTCATGAGGCATTTTCTGACCATATTACATAAAATTGCAAACAGCCTCCCTGAATGCCCCACTCCTTTCATCACGTTAGTTTTATACAAAGCATTTGTCAAAGCCTAACTTCCTGTATCATATATATTTGGTCAATTGTATATCTCTACTCACTAAATTGAAGTAAATTTCTTTGCTGCACCAATTATTTTACTATTATTTTTAGATATCCTATACTCTGACAATATTCACAACAGTTCCTAACAGATAGGAAGCAGTCAATAAGCATTTGTTGAACAAATGAGCACACAAGTGAATGAATACTAGGAATAGGTCAGAGGTGGTTCATGATAATCAGACAACAAAAAGGCATAATTAAAATGTGACATCTATTTGTGTCATTATTCTGATCTACAGTAAGCTAATTAACGTAGCTCAGTAGTTTATGCAAATACATTAGCATGTTATAAAGCACAAATAAATAAGCCAGACTTATTAGTGCCAGAATAGTCAGAACAATGAGACAGAATAGAGATGCTAGAAGCAGACATGAGAATGTATTATAATTTAGTTTTTTTATCAAAGTGCCATTTCAATATTTGGCAAAATAAGGATTAGTTCAATAAATGGAGCTGAGACCTTTGATATTTGCTAAAAACAAAAATAAATTAGGGTGGACCACAGTGGCTCAGCAGGCAGAGTTCTTGCCTGCCATGCCGGAGACCTGGGTTCAATTCCCGGTGCCTGCCCGTGCAAAATGAATAAATAGGTAAGATTCCTATTTCATATCATACATCAAAAATTTTCACTAGTACATTTAGGATTAAGTGCAAACAGTGAAGTGATTAAAATATTAGGAGAAAATATCACCAAATCCTTATCTCAAGGTAGTTAGGGATCTTCAAAACATAACGTTAAAGGAAAGCATCTGCAAAGAGAAAAACTAGCAGATTCGATTACATGGATATTTAAAAATTTGTACGATAAAAATTAGCAGTTAAAAACATAAAAAGAGCAAATGGAGGAAATATTTGCCACAACTAAGAAAGCAAGGATTTAATAGCTTCAATATAAAAGTGTTCTTATAAGCCACCATTAAAATGGTGAAATGACATGAAAATTAAATCATAAAGAAAAAAATAGAAATTTAATAACAATAGAAAAAATGTATAAACTCACTAGTAATCAAGGAAATGCAAATAATGAGATAGTTTCACCCTTCAAATTTTTAAAGTATTTGATGACAGTGGCAGGAAATTTATAAACACCTGGTATAGAAATAAATCACATTCAGGACAATGATAATATAAAAGTATTAGAAGTCTTTAAAATATTCATATTTTTGAGCAAGGATTTCGACAACCAGGAATTTACAATTAGAAATCATGTAATATCTGCAATGTTATTTTTCCTACCTGGTGAGTGGAAGCAGCCTGAGTGAGTGACCCCTGCATATAATTTACTCACTCCTCTCCAGCCAACCTGAACTGCCGCCAAACCATCTACCAATGCTTCTCTGACCTCTGGAATTTGTCACTCTCAAATTGTCAAAGTTAAAACTCAGCCTAAGAAGTATCTTGTCTCCAGCCACTCCAGCACAAATGATTTCCCTCTTAGGTCCCAAAACAATTTTATTTAAGTCTTACAACTGTTCTGAAGGAATAAGAGAAGAGAGGGATAAAGGAAGGAAAAGTTCAGGAGAATCAAGAGATGATAAATAAATAGAGAAACCACTAAATCTTCAATTACTGAGAGATTCCTATCTCAAATCTTCTGCAGAACAAGCTGGAATATAAATGAAAGCATAAACACAGAAAAATATAAATTGAGATAGCTATACAAATAAATTAGAGAGATTCACTGAGCCCATTACAATAAGAAGGTCAATAACCAGTCCCATCCTGGTAAATAAGTGGTCAACAGTGGTTGTTGATCATTACAGCAATATCCCTTAAATGAATAGCTATATGCCTTTGAATCAGTTTGTACTGGTTGTAATTAAAGTTTATTCTGTTTGTAAAAACTGTTTTTCTGCTACAAAGTATTCACCACCACCCTCTCTTTATCTTACCTCAGTAATCAGAATGATTGAACAGCCATTAACCCATCCCCACTTTTCCAGAAGGAAAATATGATATCTAATGCCATACAAGTTATAAAAAAAATTCTGCTGTAACTACTCTTTATGAATCTAGCTTTCTACAAAATCATTTCAAAAAATGATGCTCTAAACTTCATAGAACAGTTAATCCCACCTCTGATTTTTCAGCCCTCTATTAATAGGAGCCAACTATCCACCCAAGTCAATGAATATAATGGTAAAAGACTCCACGTCAATTTTAAGACCTTTTGGTACATATTGCCTTCATCTAATGCAAAACATCTCAAACTGTCAATCAAAAGACAGTTCAAAAAAGCAGAGATGAATATGCTTAGAGTCTGTGCATAAAATCTGACAACCAGAGCTGAGTAATTTGAAAGTCCAAACATAAGTGCTCCATTAAATTATTTTTAGTGGTATCCAGATTAGACACAGTAGTAGAATATGACTCTGATTTCTTGTGTTTTAGGATGGTAAAAAAAAAAAAAAAAAGGAATTTTTTTGTTTGTTTTTTTTTTTCAAAATTATGCTGACCACAGTTGGGATTTTTTAGTGGGTTAGGGGAGGAAAAGTGGGGGGAGAATATGAGCCTTTCGCCTATGGAGAGATCCTTTGAGAGCTTTACTTCTCTCTGCTTTTTTTTTTTTTTTTTTGCATTTTTTAAATCTTGTCACAAGAATGAACAAAAGTGGCAATTCAGACAAGACTTTTGAGCGAGTTTTCTGTGACTAGTAGAAGTTCCTTATTTCTGTGTTTCTATGCCAACATAGCATTTTTCCTCGCCAAACTTTTTTTATAGCTGTTTGAATTAAATAAATAAAACCTAATGTTTTGTCCTCTCTAGTTCAAGGATCATTGGTGGATTTTCCAAATTCAATACCTAAGGTTGGAGATGTTTTTCTGCACTATAGAAATGTACATATGCCTTCATAGATCAGACTATCTATTCTTAAGAAAAAACATATATATATAATTATTTACCTTTCTTTCTGTTTCTTCATTTTTATCATCCATCTGGACTGCTCCCAAAAGCATCTAAATGATGAGGAATAAAAACCACACATCCAAGATAAAGGTAGCATAGACTATCAGAAACTTTGACATAACTATAAGTAGACCCCAGATTCCTATGGAGACTTCTCTCCTGGAAGTAATTTTTTCCGAAGGAATGATATTGGTGCTGACCTTAAAAATCTTTGTAGATGAACACAATGGCTATGATAAATTCAGCTCTAGATTCTGAATATTTTCTGGAATTAATGCCTCTTTGTTACAAGATATTCACTCACTATATATTTCAGAAGCTTTAACAAAGCTTTGCGTTAAGTCTGTCAAGGACAAAACCTATTTTCATCACCATTCAAACCAGTTAACATAAATATGTAATAAATAATTTTAATACAGCAACTAAAGGACTTCGGTGAAGAATCAGTAAGTCCTAAATTTCTTTATGCGTTGGCATGCACACACACAATAAATACACATCAATTAGTAAAAAAAAAAAAAAACAAAAAAAACATACTTTTCAACAATTAAAAGAAAGAGTCCTTAAATTCTGAGCACAGATCAATTCTATGATAACCATCTAAAATTTATGACCACTTTATTAATATTAACTTTATATTTGTTATATTTTATCAGCACTCATACAATTGTCAATAGTAAAGGGAGCCAGTCTCAAATTGAAGTAGGCAATGAAGCCAAGAAAAAATGACTTACACCCAACCATATTGTGACAGCAGACAACCAACAGTTTGTCAGTCAAGTAACAATGGCTATAATATTCTAAATATTTCTATAATTTAAAGCTACACCTCAAACAGTGGAAGAAGTTGCCAAAGAAAATACAGAAACTAAGATTCTAAACTCATATAGGATACTAATTATTACTATCTATTATGAATTCTGATCAGTTTCATTGTAAAAACAAAATATTTTGTATTTTTTATTTCACAAATATTTGATCTTATATGAAAATATTTTTATTCTACAAGGAAGAAATAGAAACTAACCTGGTAGATGGGTTACTACAATGTCTCTACAGTCTATGATTCTGTTAAATATTGTATACTCCACACTGCTCAGTCTAATGGAGCTCCTTGAAAAGGAAGTTGAAAAAAACAATTCAAGGGACCAAATTAAAACCCAGGCTTTCACCCCAATCCAACCAAGATAGCAGAGTGAGATATTTCAGAACACTGTCCCACCAAAGAAACAACCACCCAGAAGTGGCAGAAACATCTTTCTCAAAACTCCAGAAAAAAGTTAAAGGCCTGCAATAGCAGGGCAAGCACTGAGTGAAAAGAAAGGGCTATTGAAAAGCAGAGGTATAAGATGGCCTCCTTGCTGGCTCCTTCCCCAACCCTCACTGGCGCTGAGCCAGTCCATGCTCCCAGTACAGATTCCTGGGACCAATTCCAGAGGGAGCAGAATACCCTGTGCACTTACTGGAAGCCTGTATATCCAGCCCAGACCGGCTGGTGTTCGCCAGAGAGACTCATCATCCTAGAACTCTTCCTGCCTGTAAAAGGCAGCTCACTTAACTCTCCTACAGAACACCATGGAGAACGATCAAGTCATGCTGCCTGGACAAGGGTTTGTTGGCATAGAACATACAATGTAATGCCAGGGAGCATGAGAAAATTGTTTCCTAGACAAGGGTTTGTTGGCATAGAACACACAATGCAATGCCAGGGAGCATGAGAAAATTGTTTCCTAGAGAAGAGGGGGCATACAGAATTGTGTAAACAGGAGAATTCCTAGAGTTAGATGCCTGCCCAGGACAAGATGCATGTGCATAAAAGGTCAGGAAGACCCCTAAGCTTTGGCCTGGAGCTGTTCCCTAGACTCATTGTAGGGCTAAACTGTTGAAATAGGTGAATCTGCAAAGACTAGGAAAGATGTTTTCCTTTATTCTTTTTGCTTTTTGTGTGTTTCTGGCAACCAAAGAGAGCTCTGTCATAACACTAACTGAAGACAAACTTAAGGAACAGATGCCTCACAGTTCAAATTCCAGCTATAACATGTTAAAATATCAAGATGTTCAGGTTTCAACAAACAGTTACAAATATATAGAGAAATAGGAAGCAATATCCCTGGCAAAGGAGAAGATTAAAACATTAGAAACCACCAGAGGAGGGCCAGATCTGGGACATACCAGAGAAAGATATTTTAAAAATAGTTCTAAATACACTCAAAGAACTTGGACAAAGAATTAAAGGAAACACAAATAGAGCATCAATAGAGAGATGGAAATAAGGAAAAGGAGCCCAATAGAATATTTAACAGAGATTAAAACTTCCCAGGAGGAATTCAGCAGCATGTTAGAGATGACCAAAGAAGGAATGCACCTGAAGATAACACAATTGAAATCATTCTGTCTGAGGAGCAGAAAGGAGAAAGAATGAAGAAAAATGAACAAAGCCCAAGAAACATGAGGGACACAATCCAGCCTAATAATACATGCAACATGGAGTCCTAGAAGGAGAAGAAAGCTCGGGAGAGTGTCAGAGAGAATATTCAAAGAAATGACAGCTGAATACTTCCCAAATTTAACAAGAGATGAATTTCCACATCCAAGTCACTCAAAAATCGCTGAACAGGATAAACCCAAATAGAGCCACAATGTAGCATATTATAATCAAACTGTTGAATGCCAAAGAGAAAGAGTGACTTCTGAAAGCTTCAGCAGAAAAGCAATGGGTCACTTACAAGGGAGCCTCAGTAAGTTTGTGCTGATTTCTCACTGGAAACCACAGAGGCAGGAAGGCGGTGAGATGACATATGTAAAGTACCGAAAGTAAAAAATCTGCCAACCAAGAAATCTATATCCAGGAAAACTGTCTTTCAAAATGAGGTAGTGATTAAGAGAGTCCCAGACAAAATAAATGAACAAACAAATAAATAAATAATTTTTTAAAGTTGAAGGAATTTATCATCACCAGCCTAGCCCTACAACAGATAATAGATCGAGGCTGCAGGAAGAAATAACAATCTCCAGTAAGGATAATGACATGGATAAGAATAAATGCTAGCACTGTTGTATTTTTGTACTTCCTACAGAATCTCAAAGTAAATGCATAACATATCATTATAGACTCATGTTTTTAGACTCACAAAGTATAAACATGCAATTTGTGACAAGAAGTATATAAAGGTGCGAGATGGGGAGTAGAGAAAGGTAGCTTGCGTATACTATTGAAATTAAACGATATCAAAGCAAACAAGATTGTGACAGATTTAGAATGTTACATTTAAGCTCCCTAGTAACTACACAGAAGCTACTAGAGAATAGGCAAACTCATAGAAGCAGAAATTATAGCACAAGATGTCAGGGGCAGGGGGCAGGGAGAATGGGGATGCACAATGGGTGTAGGGTTTCTGTTTGGGGAGATGGGACAATTTTAGTAATGGAAGGTTGTAAGGATGATGCAATACCATGAATGTAATTAATCCCACTGAATGGTGTACACAGAAATAGAATGATTCAGAAATTTGGCAAACAGTTAAAATTGATAGATCTGGGTATCTGTGGGGTAGAAGTATACCGGAGTTCTCTGTATGGGATGTGTACTGTGTTTATAACTGTCCTGTACATTTGTAAGCATTTCGAAATGAAAAGTTAATAAAACAAAAACAGGCTCCCACAAACTCCAACCACAGCTCATCCGGCTCGTGACATTCATGCTCCTCTAACCCTTCTCTCTGCCTGGGCTTTAGTTCTACTTTTTTGATACTTCTGATTCTGCAATGAGTCAGTGACCCTACTCTCCTGTGTTAGCATTAAGATCTAATTTTCAGATAGGTCTTAGATGGAGATCAAGTCACCTAGGCTGAACCATTGCAGCACTCAATAAAAGACACAGAGAGTGGAAAGGACAAGAAAAGATAGGAACTGCCTCAGTTCCGAGCTGAGTTGAGAAGAGAGGGTGCCACACCTAGAAGAAGAGATGTGGCATGGAAAGGCAGGATCCCCACCCACCGGTAGGGCCACCTATGCTGACGGCAGGATGAGGTGGAGGACATCATGAGGCCAAGGCCCTCTTGCACACAAATCTCACCCCACCACTTGACATGTACCATTAGGGATTCTCACTTTTGCAATTGCCAATTGAGGGGATCCCACAGCTGGTGACACCTGAGAGGACAGGAATTGGCAGCCACATAAAAAAAGAACACAGAAAAGCCAAAGTAGAGGATAAAGAATTTAGGATAATAGAGACCTCTGAAAGAGTAACTGGAATGGAAACAATAACAAATTCCATACATTTCACCTTTTACCTGGAAAGAATTCTATACCTTGATTAAAAAGGAAAAAGAGCAATTAAAAACAAACCAAACTGAAAATGTACCTATTGCAAACTACGGACTATAGTTAACAGCAATATTTTAATATTCTTTCATCAACAGTAACAATTGTACCACACCAATACTATGGGTCAATAATGGGAGGGGATAGGGGTATGGGAGGATTTGGGTTTCTTCTTTATTTGAATTTCTTTTCTGGAGTAATGAAAATGTTCTAAAATTGATCATGGGATTGTATGTACAACTATGTGATGATATTGTGAGCCAGTGATTGTATATACTTTGGTTGGTTTGTAAGATGTGTGACTATATCTCAAAAAAACTGCAAAAAATAAAAATAAACCAAGTTGAATATGCGCTGGGCATCTACAATATAAATCCCTTGTTGTAGCTGTGGATTTTAAGGAAGAAACAAAAGGTAGAAATGAAAGTAGGTTGATAGGAAGGAGGCATATTAATACAAAGGAAAGTTACAGCAATAACTAAGAAACTGCTAAGCAAAAACCTAACACATGATTTATAGTTAATATGGGAATTTCTATTCCATGTTAAGCTCTATTTAGGGACTTAGTTATGCTGTGATATGGAAATAAATTGGTACCTGATGAGAAAACTGCTGGTTACTCCTAATCTCCAGGGGCTACTCTACAGAAAATTAACTTGTGTGAAAATGTTATGTGACTCTTAAAGAACATTCATTCAAAATCTGTTTTGAGTAGATACCTATTTACAGTTCTCAAAGAACAAAATTGAATCTGTATGATTTCTCACCAACATATAAAGTACAGAAAAAACATATACAAACTCTTTTTTTCAATCCCTCAATTCCCAAAAAAGAAAAAAAATCTCCTGACAAACATAAAGCTGTCTCACTAAATAATACACAAGTATGAATCCTGAAAAATTACAATTAGTAATCTTGCTAAAATAGCCTCCATTTCCATTTAAATAACTCTTGAAAAACTAGGTGTTCTTTTTTTGGCAGCATTCTTTTATTCGTTCCTTTAGCAAATGTTTGTGGGAGCAAATACTATGAACAAGCCATGGTGTTAAACCACAATACATGAAGTTCAGATGACTTAGTCCTATACTTAAGGAGCCTGAAGAGTCATTGGATAAGACATGTCCAAGGAACAACTGTAATGCAAGGCAAAAATAAATAGATACATAAAAGATAAAAGTAAAATACCAAGGAACTTCAGAAAAAGGAGACATTATCTCACAGTGCTGAGGACAGAATAAGGAGTTTTTTAATGGAGAGCATTCCAGCTGAGTTGGGACTGAAGACCAGGCAGGAGGATATCTACAATTGGAGACAGAAGCTGAAGGCATCCATGTGAAAGAAATAATGCAATAAAAGGAACTAAAGTGGAAAAGCACAGGAGGTGTTTAGAAGAAGGGCCTGAATTCCAGTTGTGTACGTTCAGTGGTTTTACAAGTATATTAAGAATAAAATGCTAGACTTCCAGGATTTTTCTAGGAGTTACTAGGTCATACTCAGATTTTAAAAACATGCTTTTTTTTTTTTTTTTAACAAACCTCAAGCTATTTTCTGTAGGAACAATATAATAAAATTTAGACCTGGGATCTCCTAGCCCAACTTTCTATTTTAAGAGAATTGAAAAATTGAACTTCAAGGAGGTTAAGTGGCATTTTCAAGCTCACACAGCTAATTAATGGCAGCACTGGGACCTGTGTTGGAGTTTATTATTCCAGTCTGGACGAAGGATTTTCCTTCATCCATGAATACTCTCTTACTCCACACCCTTCCTCTCACTCTGTCCCCATTCATGCATTGGTTCACTAGCTGGCCCAAGCAATCTGTGATCTCTGGAGAGGGTATTTTCTCTGCAAGATGCTAATTGGTTCATGTAGGGAGTCAGTCTCCACTTTGGCCTCATTAGCCACAGGCTCTAACCAACTCCTGGTCTGAGTCCTTATTAACTGAGAGGGTCAAAACAAACTGTCACCAGGAAAAGGAATTTATAAGAAAGTACCACCAGCAGCTGAAATGTCTTAAACACAACTTTGTTAGATTTGACTCCCCCTAGAGTATATTGGAGGAAAGACTTGATCCAGTAAATTCTTTTAACTGTGTTTCAGTACACATTTTAAAACATGTAGTCATGCTAAAAAACCGCCAACCCAATTAATACGTTTTCTTTAAAAATAAAAGTCTGCCTTGACAGATAGAGCTGAAATATTCTGTTGAGAAAACTAGAATAAACCACTGATTTGTATCTCTAACTTACTCACCTACTACTGCCAGGGCCAGAGAGATCTGGAGTGAAGTCATTAAGTACTGACTCTGACTTAAAGTGTTAAAATTCCAAATTCACAGTAATTGCTTTTGTATGAAACAGAAAGTATTTTTAAGGAGCTTACATTTAATAAATGTTATCAAATCAAATATACCTACTATGAAGTTGTCATTTCTGTCATTTAATTTTCAATAGCTGAATTCAATGCCATTCAGCTTTTCACCTATAAAATGAAAAAACAGTCACAGGTAAATGTATAAATGTGATATGTTCCTTTATGTAAAGATAAACATGCATTAGTTCCATATGGTAAAAAGAAAAAGAATGTAAAATCAGGGATTTGTTTAATTCTCCTAAAATCACTTGAATACATTTAAAAGATTTCTCTCACAGGCTTTGCATCTTCAATCTCAAGATCACGGAAACATTATGCACTATACATCAACTATAATAGAAATATTGATAGGAATAAAACCCATACTAGGATAACCAAGTTACATGAGCTCTCTTTTGTTCATTCACATTTTATCAGGGGCCTACATGAAGTTTCTCTGAATACACACACACACACACACACACACAACACACACACATATTTGATGAGTTCCTGCCGTTCAATATTGGTAGACTCTATTACAATGGTATTTTAAAAGCTTCACCCCCACATTTAAAGAGACTACATTAGAAACTGGGAAATCATATGGGAGAAGAAGGAACCATAAAATATTAATATGAAAAATACCTTAACATTCCTCTGAATGTATTCAGGAATTCTACTTTGTAGGAAAATACATCTATTTTAGACGGCTCTAATTGTCCAAAATGACCCTCGAAGTAAGGCTCCTCTCAAAAAAGAAGACTTTCCTAAGACCTTAGGTTCCCAGCTATTAGTTGATTAGTAAAGCACTTCGGCTCACCCACTAATACTAATAATTAACTGGATTGATTACTGTATGTGAAGGCGCACAGGAGAGTCGTGCTGGGGGAATTCATAAAAGATTGGTTATTTATTTAAACACTGTGGTGCATTAAGAGTTCACTTTGGCTTCCTCGAATAATGCCAAGTAGATAATTGCTCATCTTCTGCAAGCTGGGAAAATATTTAAAAGTCCAGTTTTTCACAAGTTGCAAAATGTACTGACTAATTCTTATAATATTGTATTACACAGTTGCGATGGCTCTTGATGTCAATCGACATTTCCCATTCCACAGCCTGGACTCACTTGACTTTCTGTTTATTTAAGTGACACTCTTGTTTGAAATCTGGGTGCTCCTTATCCCTTTGAGTCACAGGCTGTGTCTGGGAGCCTCTGCTCTGGCACTTTTAGCACTTCATTAATTACTAACTGAAGCAAAGTCCTGCTGTTTTGCAACTCCCCTGCCTTTCTTGGGAAATCACAAGCCCTTGCTAGAAGGAGAATGCAAGACAAAAGTTATCTGCCAAATGTCCAGTTTTGGTGTTTATTACAAAGGCTAGTTATCTCAAGGTCTTGTATTTTCTCTAAATATTCAAATTACAAAAGTCTCTGGAGTACCTTTCCGTTTAGCAAGAAGGAAACCAGGAAGCAGAAATAAGAGTGTTTTTTTTCTTTTTACTATTGCATTCACCTTCAGCGAACTAATATTCAGAGCAGATAGAATGTTGAAGTTATACAGCGAGAGCTGGTGATGGGAGGAAAATTATTAACTCTCAGTTCACATAGGCACTTTTTGAGGGACAGCTCAAATTCCATAGGTAGGGATAACACTCTCAATGTCTCTACACTTATGGTCTGGATTGCTAATTTGGTTCTCAGTGTATGCTCTGGTGCACTGTTGTTTGCTTTTTGTGCATGCAAGTACTGTTTACTCCAAGTCAATTTTAAGCCCTTCAGAGGCAGGGGCTGACTCCCCTTCTATTTCCTATCTGTAACACCCTGCAGTGCTGACTTCTGTACGTAAATGCTTGCAGTACACAGGACTTCTCCTACTACAAACTGTAACAATTAAACATATAAATAATTCTGTAAATCAATGCAAGGCCTCAAAAAGAACAGGGTTTTGAATGGCAGCCAGCATAATTTTGTGAAAAAATAATCTGCCAAAACAAGCTGGTCAAGACAGCAGACATACTAAAGAGAAGCAGTAAATGTAATCCATGCTGGCGTGACGAATGAACTGTTGCCAATATAGAGGCTACACATTCTTGAAATCAATATTCCTCAATCTGGTGATCATATAAGAGTAAAAGGAATCTGAAGGACTGCTTCCCGTGGTCCTGAAGAAAATCTCCTCATTCCCCTCATTTTGATCTGTAAGACTCTCAACCAAGCCATGTAACCATTCTGAATTGCCATCTCTCCACACCTATAAACAGCAGTTATCTGCTCTGAAGTGTATCCTTCCAGAAACAGTCCTTTCCCAAACAAAGCAGCTTAGAGTTGTTGAGAATCATTCATTGTTCAACATGCAGTGATGGCTCTTGATAAAGATAAAGAGATGAAGGGTGATTGAATCCCATCTCTGCCTTTGCACTCACCCTTTCCAATTTGGGGAAACTGCATCTCACCCATCATTCTCTCCTGGCCCCAGACTTTGTGCATCCACTGCCAACTGTCACCCAGTAGGGCGATCTAGGGGTACCAAGACAAAACTGAGCTCTGGCAAGGTCACCAGACAAAAAGAATGACACCACAGGATTACCAGTGTTTCCCAGACTTCTTTGTTAAATAAACAGATGATGAGGTCTCTTCCCTGGACATTCTGATTCCTGAGTCTGGAAGTTCTGGACCTAGACCCAAGAATTTACTTTGCTAACAAAGGCTCTAGGTAACTCTTTTATCTTTTAGGTATGCTTGGGAAAGAGTAGAGCAGTGTGTCTCCACCCTGGCAGTCTGCTAGAATCTCCTGAGGAGAGTTTTAAATCATACAGATGCCCCAGTCCCCAGGGATTCTGATTTAATAGGGATGAAATAGAGCCCACTCATCAGTGCTTTTAAAAGATTCCTCCAAGGATTATACTATGAAGCAGCTCCTCAAATTTTAATGTGCATTAAAATCACTTGGGGAAATTTTTTAATTGTTTAAAAATCAGTAGAGTGAAATTCAGCAGTTCTAGGATAGGGCTTGAGATTCCACATTTCTAACAAGCTCCGAAGTGATTTTTCTCTATGAGTTCCAAACCCTAATTTGCCCCAGAATTGGCCTGAAACTCTGTGCTGCCTTTATATTCTGAGGCCTGTAGGATAGAATAGAAACTCAGTTCAGAGAAGGGACTAGAGTCAGAACACTCTCTGAAGATGGTCACTAGGCCTTATGACAAATCTCAGTTTTGCTTTTTGTTCCAATTTAGTATCAGTATTTCTGATCAAAGGATAAAAAAACTTGACTTTATATAGAGGTCAGTGGTCTGTCCATTAGGTCAGTGGTGGATTAAAGATGGCTAACAAATTCTTTGTAGCTTGTTTTATCAAGAGATGGTCTACTGGGGAAACTTCAGAA
This sequence comes from Myrmecophaga tridactyla, assembly GCA_004026745.1. Classification (NCBI taxonomy): domain Eukaryota; kingdom Metazoa; phylum Chordata; class Mammalia; order Pilosa; family Myrmecophagidae; genus Myrmecophaga; species Myrmecophaga tridactyla. Next base: position 7,013 of record PVIY010026809.1, on the reverse strand, counting down.
TCATGTCTGGCCCTGTAACCTGTTTTGACCCACAGACCACAATAGAACAGCCACTGCAGGAATGCCAAGCCTTGGCTTCAAAAAGCCTAGCCACTTCCATTCGCCTTCTTTTAGAACAGGAGACTACCAAGCTCCAAGGGTGAAGATCTGCTTGAAAGAGGCCCATGTTGGACATCTTAGCTGAGCCCAGGCCCTGGCTGACCTGACAGCTGAATTTGGCATACAAGTGAGCCCATGGGAGATCAGCAGGAGAGGCAGGCAACCCACACAGGCATGAGAAGCCATACACAGCTGATATTTTAAGCCAATTAGTTTATGGGTAGTTTGTTACACAGCAATACATAGCTGTTGCAAGCTCCTGGGGAAAAATATCCTTTGTTTCTCTCCAGCTTCTTGCAGAATACTTCTCACTGAGGCAATCTTACATATAATTGCCAACTGGAAAAGTGGCATGCAGGCTGGCATCCGCATATCAACGCTACCAGCTACCCAGAGTCTTTCCTCCTGCTCAAAACAGCCTGAAATTCCCCTATCTGGTGCCTAACCCAAAGGCTCAAACCTGACAGGCCAATGTGGACACCAGTATATTTCTAGAAAGAAACGATTATAAGAGGGAAGAGAAAAAGGGGAGAAGGGCAGAGCTAAACCTGCCCTTTCTCACCCATAGGGGAGCAAGACTTAGGTTTCAGAGTAGGGAACTTCTGATTAGGGGAGGGCTGGAAAGCTGAAAGAATGAGTGAAGCAGGGGACTTTCAGGAAGGTGGGTGCACAATATGCCAGGCGGGGGAGCATGTTCCAGAGGAATGCTAAAGGGTGTGGCGGGCAGGAAAATGGAAACTGCCAGACACCTAGGAAGGCTGACCCTCATTCCTCTGATACACTAAATGCTCACAAAGGCTTTGAGGAAGTCGGAGAAAGGAAACATCCCTTTTCCCAAACGAAAACGATCTGCCCACAGTGTAGCTACAGCAAACTAGTCAAATCATTAACCGACACTGACACCCACACCCACACGTGAGCACGTACACACACACACACACAGTATTAGCCTTCAACAACGCTCCCACACGAGCAGCACAGAGCCTCGGGGGGCCTCGGAGGAGGTAGAGGAGGCCGGAGAGCGCCCTCGGAGCACCGCTGCCTCCCCAGCAAGGAGCAGCCAACCTTGACCACTGACCGCCACAGAAAATGCCAGAGAAAGAGCTGACCCTCCAGCTCTGAGTCAGGGCCCATTAAAGCAAAGGCAGGAACCCTTCCCTATCCACAGGAGGGTTTAGCGTTATAAGATCTCTTTCTTTGCCTCCCGCCCCAGCATTGTTCCTCTTTTCTCTCCCCACAATCCAACACAGCCCTTATCGCACAGCACTTATCACCTGGGCGCTTTGTGATTTTCGTGCCTGCCCCCCCTCACTCCCTCCCTGCCCACCTCATTCCTTCCCTGCCCCCCTCACCCCCTCCTTGCACCCCCCACACCTCACCCTCACGCTTCACTTCCGAGCTGTGCATCTCTAGGGTCTAGCACGCTGTCTGCTGCACAGCCGGTGAAAGCTGAAAAAAGGGTAACTGGCTGACCAGAAGCAGCAATCCAAAGGTAAACCACAAATGCTCGGTGAGTCTATAGATGAAGAGAGGTTTTTTTAGTTTATTTTTTTAAGATCACCGCTTTGAAGAGATGTTTTCTAAAACCTGTGGTTGCACGTGCCCTTATGAGCCTCCACGTGCCATTTCATTTCTGCCATAAACTGTAAGTTTGCTTTTAATCAGAGCCCTGATACAACCCATAAAGGCATTGCTTTACTATTCCTGCATTAGAGACCGTGCCTGGAGTCTCACACAGTAGGCACCATGAACAAATATTTGTGGGATGAGTGAAGGACTGATTCGCCTTAGCTGCCCCCCTACACTATGCTTTCCAATGCAGCACCCTTTTCCACCTATGGACTGCGCAAGATTGGCTTTAGACCTGGAAGGAAAAAATAAATAACTAAAAAGCGACTTAGTTAAAACATACCTTAAAGTAACATCATCTTTTGCTGCTGGTGTTTCCTAGCTGCGTTGCTCTCTTTTCCTGCTTATCACCTTGTCTCTATTTCCTGGCTACAACTTCGAAGGTGACCTTCCCTTTGCTCTTTGACATTCTCATTCTAGATATTCACTCTGTTTTATCCCATGACCTCATAGCTTGGGTAAGGCAGGACGACAGGACAGAAAGACCCCACCTTTAAATCAGAGACCCAGCAAGAATTTTAGTACAATACTTTGAGGTAGTATTACAGGGTTAAGGGGATCAAAGGAGATACTGAGGCACGCAGGGACCAGGGACACGGAGAAGCCATTTCTACTCTCCTAGGCCTGAAGACCCAGGGCAGGAAGTAAACGGTTTATTAAAGCCTGATTGAGACCTGGAGCCACAGAAAAGGAGAAAATTTAAAAGAGCTTTAGTCTCCGAAGGTGCAGTGGCCAAAATCATGGCAAAGCAGAGAGGGAGCAGGACCACCATTTTCTCCCATTCTCTGATCTTGTGCTCCTGCCCACGCTGGCCAACCCAAACAGAAAGCAGAGAGTAAGGGAGCTCGGATGACAGTCTACAGAAAGCAACATCCTGGGGAAGAGGGAAGGCAGAGAACCCAGATCTCCACATAACAGAGAACAAGCAGCACAGTTGCCTTCTATATAAACTTGGACAAATGTCTTTACCTCATTGGCTGCAGTTGTCTCATCTATGAGACAAAGTGTTGTGAGGCTTCTGAAAGATACTGCATGCAAAGGGACCTGTAAAAAAAAATGCTTATCAATATTATCCTTCCTCTACTCTACATCTTATAATACTTTGATGTCTTTTGTAGACACCTCCCAACCAAGACCTGTGGTCACAGTCACCCAAGCTTGCCTGTTGACCTTCTGAAACATTTGGACGAGGCATGTGTATGAATCCTCATGTAAAGACATAAAAAAGAAAAGGGAAGGGAAAGCACTAAACCAGAAAGGAGGTCCTCATTTAGTGAAAGCTATGCTCCTTCCTCACCTACAATTCCTAAAACTCAACCAAGATCAGTTCCTCCCAGAGGGCCAGAAGTCTTTCCTCTACTCTCTCTAGGTGTGAGGTTTAAATCTTGTTCTCCCTGTTGTTCCAAAATCTACAGATATCTAGACGGTTTAAACCACCTGTAGCTCTCTCTTTGCTGGGCCATAGTCATCTAGGATTCTTGTTTATAACTCAGACATTTCCAGAAATGCAACAATTTTGCAAGCAGATTCCTAAATTGGGACCTCTTCAATTAAACACAATTCTGTATGTGAAAGCTGTGATGTCATACAACTAGAAATAGCTTTGACATTTGCGATTACAAGTCCGCCTTTCTTTCTGGGTGCTATTGCAATTATTTTCAGACTGAAAGGAAACTTGGAGATCATTTAGTTGAAGTCTCTCATTTTCCAGATGAAGAAAACAACAGAAATACGGAGCAAGGATTCACCTTAATTCTCAGATGCCTAGTCTAGCTTCCTAACTAGTGCAACTCATCACCTCTTTATACTAAAGCTCTAAAATCAAACAGTTTCCGAGGTTTTATATTCATTATATTAACTACTCTTGGATATTCACTTTTTAGGTGATCCCAGCATTCAGCTGAATTGTGAAGAGGTCTAAAATCCCAGGCACATCACACTGTGCGAAGCACAATTTTGCAAGTGTCCCAGAGTTTCATTGGGGAGGAAGAGCATTCCTTCTTGTTGACAGAAAGCAATCCATCACGGGTCTTGATTTTCTCATTGTCCTAATGCCATATAACCATTTAATCACTTTTTAAACTGCTATAATCATTCTGTCTCCTTCCTTTCTCTCTTTAAAAGTGGCGGTTGCCCTCCACCTGCTCATTTCAATGGCTTCTGAACATTGCTGTCTGCTCTGTTTCTCAGGGGTTACTTCTAGCTGCGTCAGTCACACGGGCCTTGACAGCAGCACCCTGCTTGACTGACTTACCCAGGCACCTCCAGAACTGAGCAACCAGAGAGGGGAGCATTTTCGGGATCTGCATGTTAGTTCGCTCTGTGGTATAATGACTGATGTCAGCTCAAATTTTGCCAAACATCTCTCAACACTACTAGTTGCATCCCATTCCAAACTATTGGGTTTGCATTCTGTTTCTGGAGCACAACCCCTTCTACATATTTGCAGTATGGGTTCAACAATATGACAATCATTTTCTTTCCTTAAAGTGCCACTGCTGCAATGGATAAAAATAACTTGTTACTGTTGTCACTGCCTAGGTTGGGGAGGTGGTAAAAGAGAGATGAGACGTTCCAGTAACTAGTCTGGATGTGTTTAACCTCCAATGTCCGGCCCAAGCTGTTCTATTCTCCTGACCCAGGTGTCTTAAACTCCTCCTGGTTATCCAAACTCTATGGGAACTTAATGTTTCCCTGAGAAAAAATAACAAATAAATATTGACCTCTATGGTGAGCCTATGGTTTTTTAACTTGCTTTAGACTCGGGCCCTGGAATCCACTGCCAGCAACAGTGCTTTTGTGAATATCGTTTCCTTGATAAATAAACCGTCCTGTGTTGCACAAAATAGGCCACAGCATGCTTCCCATAAGCTGCTAGAACAGTTGAGGGAAAGTAAGACTCAGCCATCAAGTAAACACACTTTTAATAGTACACTAACATGGATCAGGAAAAAGTTATTCTAAAGCATAGTTCGAAGGGAGAAAGAATACACTCACAGTTTATTTAATGTTTTCCTTATGTTTCTTCCGAACGGCGTTTATTCTTTGACAAGCTTTTCCTGCCCACTGCATCTAGCACTCCTTTCCCGGGACGGCTCAATAACCGCAGCTTCTCACTGGGTTTGTTTATTTATTTGCACTGCCATTCTTGTTTTCATCCGAACCAACGTATGTCTGCACAACACACGGTGAAAAGTCAATGTCTTTCTTTGTGTTTATTTCCCTGAAGTTGTTCACCAAATTGCTTTTTTACATCCCCTTTGCAATCTCATCCCATCCGGCTCAAGTATCCTGGATTAGAAAGGACTTTTCTGGAGTCCTTTTCAAAGGGAGCCTCCCACAGTCTTTAAATCCCCCCAGGTTTTATGGTGCAGATATTCAGGAGCTGAGCTATTAAATAAGAAGGAAAGCAAAGGGGAAAGGCACAGAAAATGGAGGAGCTTCTTTTTTGGATAACCATTATTGGAATTGCCCTGTTATCTATAACTTTCTGGTAAAAGTTTATTACTTTTAATAAATGGGTGCAAACACTGTCATTCGCAACTAGAAATTAAGCAAAGGGCCTCCAGAGTAGATGTGGGACTTATGTGTGTGAGATGGGGTGATGGGGGGGGGTAGGGAAAAAAAGTTCGACTACAAAAAGAAATATTGTAAATAGGAATTCTTAAAAGCAAGCTAAAAATCACAATCCCGATGAGGTTAGTATCTTCCTCACAATATCAAACCAAAAGCAAACTTAAAAACCCTAACACATTCAGCTATGCATATTTATGAATGATATTTAATTAAAGTAACAGCACAGAAAGTTCCAGTCTCTCACATTCTAATTTTTAGCACCTTTGGGGGAAAAAAAAGTGTATCTCTTGTTCACTTTCTTTTGCATCCAGGCCATTTCATTTCCTCAATCCTCACTTTGAGGGTATTTAACAACTGCCCCATTAGATTCCAGAGATCCAACACTTGCTAATATTACAGGCTTGAAAATTGGGATGCGCAGAAGACATATCCCTTTACTCTCTCCTTTAATTTATCCAACCCATAAATTGAAGACAAGCCAAGAAATCTACACAGTAACTGAGATTACAAATGGAGGAAAGAGAGAGAAATAAAAACCTTACTTGTTTTCCTGCAAGCAAGGCTTTAGCTATTTTCCAACCCTAAATCATTTGGGCATAAGAACTAGCAAGGTGTCTGAGCAGGAACTTTTGCCAAGCGACCTTGCTGAAGTTTGGGGCTGTGTAAAAACGTGGCGCTGCAGAGGCAGTCCATACTGTGTTAAATATAACACATAGCACAAGTTTATATTAAAGTCACGCTAAGGGCTTGGGACTTTCAACTAAATACTTCTTCAGTAACTACTGAGAGCTCAGAGGCTCGTGCTACTGGAGAAAAGAGGTGGGAAGTTCACCATTGATTAACAGCCAGGGAGTGCACCGCTCAGAAGTGCCGCACCGCGGGGGTGGGGGCGGGAGGGGGGCAGGAAACCCAATTCTGCGCTGCAAGGGGCCCCCCAGTTTCGCCTGGAGCAGAAGCAAGCAGTGGCTCCCCACCCCCCACCCCCACCCCAAGACTGGGAAGATCTTTCTAAATTGTCATTCCCAGTCCCCCAGAGAAGAAACCAAAATGCACAACGGATCTTCTCAAGAACATAGGGTTAGGGGGAGCCAGCCGTGCGACGGCGAGCTGACCACGGAGCGAATTGCCAGAGAGGAGAAGGAATCTTCCGGGGCCGCAGCAAAGGCTCTGTTTGGTAGAACGCTGCAGTAAAAAATGCATTTCCAGACTGCTGTCCTGGGCGCACACCCTTGTAGGTCCCCCCAGGTGGCTGGTGGCGGAGCGGACCTACAGAGTCCACGGAGCCATCTGCCCGGCTCCCAACTGCAGCTACTTTTATTGAAAGAAAGGAAGGGAGAAATGCAACCGAGGAGAGGTTCAGGAAAACTGGAAGGGAGTCTGCAGCCATAACCCTTCCACCAAGCCGCCCTAGAGGCAGGGGGCGAGCTGCACTGAGGCCTGCCGCTGGGAGTGGATGGGGGCACAGGGGCGCGCACACGCCGGGAGCAGGGCGCGCCCAGCCCCAGAGGAGCCGATCGGGTTGGGGGTGGGGGATGTCCCTCCTCTAGATCTTCGCCCTCAATGCTCCCAGTCCCAGCGCGCCCAGCCCTCCCCAGCAGCCGCCCCTCGGAGGGGCTCTCCTCTGTACGCTGTGCCTGCCCGGCTCTACCCAGCTCGGGTTCTCCCGCCGTCTTTGCAGCGCTGGGAGATGCTCGGCGGCAGACCCCGGA
>PVIY010026808.1:23919-35018 GCA_004026745.1 Myrmecophaga tridactyla | reverse complement strand
CTTATCCTTCAGGGAATCCCTGCAGGCTGAAAAAGAGATCAGGGCTGGGGCTACTTTTTTGGGAGGTAGGGAAAGAAGAGGAGAAAGCAGAAAACCATCATCTTTCCTCAACTAGCATCTTTATCACATCTTGAGGCACTCCATGGCTTACTGGATTTATGTCCCTTGGGGCCCATCTCTGGACAGCAGGGTAAGATGGAGTCTTAGACACCTTTTTCTAGGATGCTGGCATCTACCACACCTGGGTTGGGCTCCAAGGAGTGCTCAGGGGCCTAGTACCAGAACCAATGTGCTGTTACTCTTCTCGGATTGCTGGTTTGATTGGATCTTATTTGATTATTATGATCTTGTGTTTCACCTTCATACTCCAAACTGCTTCTTGAAATGCAGGTATGATATCACACTCCTGCTTACAAGCCTTCGACGATATTAATGATCTTTAACTTGGAAAGGGTAGAACATACATGATCAAGTGTTCATTCATTTAACTAATGTATATCTTAGTACAGTGTGTACTCTGTTCTAAGTAGCTACTGTTCTTGCTGCTGGGTGATGAAGGTAAATAACACAGATATGGACCCTGCCTACAGGGCATGCACATTCTGCAGGGAGAGGCATACAGTGCACTTGTACATAAGCCATTTCAGCCAACATGTTCCGAACCCAGACTGTGCCCTCTTATTGTTGTCTACTGTGGTGATATAGCAGGAGTGTGGGATTTGAAGTCAGAGTACTTGAGAGCAAGGCTTGGCTCTCCTGCAAATTACCCAAGGGACTTTGCACAAATCACATAACTCTTTAAGCCTCTGTTTACTCATTTCTACAACAAATCAACTGATACTTTCCTCATTGAGTTATTCCAAAGATTAGATGAAATTAAGGCTGTGACGATGCCTTGTAGATTCTTGCCCACCATGTACTTAGCTGTTCTGATAATGTTGCAGTTCTTTATGATGCATCTTACTTCTCCTTAGTTTGTGGACTCTTTAGGCCCTTAATCAATTTAAACCCACAGACTAAGGTTCATCTTTGTATCAGAAACAGTGTAGGATCTTATGCATTTGAGGAGGGAATTCATTTGGAAATGCAGACTTTTCAAAGCACATTCACATGCCTTAGGTTTTATCCTTAAAATAACCCATGGGGGAAAAATAGCAGTGGCAGTATCCCTTTTGAATTTTCCTGAAAACTTCCATAAAAAAGCAGAGCAGTTAGATAGCAAAAACCTCTGGACAACCTCTACAAGACTCAATGACATTGTATCCCCAGGAGTTCACAAATTCAAGATGGTGAGGGAAAATCACCAACAGCTGCAAGAACTGCGTGGTATCAGCATCTGTACAGGAGAAAGCCCAGGGAAGCAGCGGCGCATTCAATGAGCCAGAGCGCAGAGCACAGCACACGCGAGAATCACCAATGCTAAAACCAGTGGTGGTGAAAGCTGTTTGAAGAACAGACCCAAACTATCTCCCCCCAAAATACCTATTAATTACCAGGAAAAACGGTAACCATACTGTGGAGAAGCGTGGCAGTCATCGTTTTCAAAATTACCATCACCTGTAATGGGATAGATCCACATTTTGTGCTTCCTGATATGCATTGAGAACGATACAGTAGCACTTCCATGGTTTTTATTTATTTATTTTGCTTCTGTGCTTGTCTGACCCGAAGACTTGGTATAGCACTCTCCTCCAATGGGAATTTAAAATGCATAACCCGAGTCTAACCATGAGGAAACGTAGACACACTTAAACCATCAATGTCAAGGTCAACAAAAGAAAAGACTGAACAATTGTTCCAGATTAAAGGAAATTAAAGAGACATGTAAATGAAATGCAGCATGTGGCCATGGATGGGATCCTGGGATCAGAATAATGTTTTAAATTTTTCTATAAAGAACATTATGGGGACAATTGGTGAAATTTGAATTGGGTTTGTGGTTAGACAGCAATATTGTCTCAGTGTTAATTTCCTGAGTTAGATGGTTGTTTTGTGGTTATGTAGGAGAGTATCTGCTTTTCCAGAAAATACGCATGAAATTATTTAGGAGTAATCGACTGTTTTGGGTGCTAAAGCTGCTAAGATGCAATATACCAGAAAAGGATTGACTTTTACAAAGGGGGCTTATTAGGTTACAAATTTATAGTTCAAAAGCCATGAAAATATCTAAAGGCATTCAGAGAAAGGTACTTTGACTTTGAAGAAAGGCTGCCGGTATCTGGAACACCTCTGTCAGCTAGGAAGGACATGGCTGGCATCTACTGCTCCTTGCTCCTGGTTCGTTACTTTTAGCTTCTAATTCCAGTGGCTTCCTCCCTAAACTTTTGTGCATCCTCACTTAGCTTCTCCAGGGCAAACTCTGGATTTCATCTCTTAGCTTAGCATCTCCAAACATTTTTGTCCTGGTTTCATCTTTCTGCTCTGTGTCAGCTCTCCAAGCATCTCCAATTGTCTGTGTTTAGCTGTCTGCTTTCTGTATCAGCTCTGAGCTATTTCTCTTTCTGTGGGTTCTTTTAAGGACTCCAGTAAACTAATTTAGACCCACCTTGAATGGGCAGAGTTACATTTCCATGGAAATAAGCAAATCAAAAGGCCACACTCAAACAGTAAGTCTGCTCCCACAAGATTGGGTTAGGATTAAAAGGACATGCTTTTTCTTTGGTACATAAGAGTTTCAAAACAGCGCATGGACCATAATGTCTGAAACTTGTTTTCAGTTGGTTCAGAAAAAATATGGAGTTATAAAGTAAATTTGGTAAACTTAACAGTATTCTCGCTGTTTCTCACACACTTTTGCTGCAGGGTCTCACACAGCAGATGGGACTTTTGCTTTGCAAGAAGATCCCTTAGGAGAACTCTGCACACAAAATTGCACCCATCCCAATTCTATGGAGTTAAAGCCCAGACTTGGAAGCCCTATTATATATTTTCATGGGAATTAAGATGATGAATATATAGCATTTACAGTTTGCCTGAAAATACATCCTGCTCCAAGGAGTTAATTGTATGAAGCCTGTAAAGTTTCTCTTTACCATTTTCAGTAATTTCAGGAGTCTCCTGGCTATTATGAGAACAAGAAAGGCTTGTCTATTCGCTGTCAAAATACAGCAGGAGAGGACCTAGAGATGTCCAAACGGTCACCTGGATTCCATATGTTTTCCTCCTTGCCCCAGAATTCTAACAGTAGCCCTACCTCCTCCTGATGCTTAGGATCAATTGCCTCCCTCAAAACAATGACTCCTTTTCCTTGTGTCTGGTTCTTTGGCATCAGGAGCCTGGAATACCCAGGGTCAGCTATCGCTTATAATTCATGGGACTCTTTGTGTATCCCCTAGTGGAAGAGTTTTTGGGTATAGAACCAGGACATTCAATCCTGCAGATCCCAGAGTTATGGAGATGCATAATGTAATTTCCCAAGTGAGTCACTTGGAGTGATAGTGAATGGGATCTCCTGCTTCCTCTCTGATACCTGGGCCCACAGAGTGTACCTATTGGAGGCACAGCACCATAAAAGATCATTGATCTAAGGTGTGAGATCTGAGTCCTGGAGGATAGGATCCCATTCTCAGAAAGTATCACCACCAGCTAGAGCTTCAGCTGTACATTCAGCAGGATGGTCTGATGCTCTAGCAGGCTGACAGCCTCTGGGTAGTGTGATTTGTGATATGACCAGGGGATTCCATCACTATGTGCCCACCCTCACACCTCCTTTGCCGTTAGCTGCGTCCCTTATACGATGCTATCTGGGATCTTAAGCCAGTGAGTGGTTCCAGTATTCTGTGAGGCCCAGGATGGGAGGATTCCAATGTATCAACTTGAATCACATGGTTGGTCTTCTTGAGGGGTGGTAGTAATTTGGATACTCCGTGTTGGTCTCTGTTGTGTCAGGGTAGACATTTGGCAGTGGTAGAGATTAGATCAGCCTTGGCAAGTGGGAGCTGATCTACGGGGCTCACACATGGCCTATATCTTTGGGACAATAACTACTCTGTTCATGTGCCCTCGTGTCATCATTAGGCTGGCTGAAGTCAACTCATTCCAGTCATTTTGCTGGCTGGCCCTTCCTTGTTGAATGTCCTCTAGTGGGCATTAACATGTGATAGAAGTTTTTCACACTTAAGTCCACTCCCAAATGTGAATTCACATTTCCCTAAACCAGATCTCCTTGTCCCCAATATCCCAATCTTTCTCCTACCACACTCTGATTAGTTGGCCAAGCCCTTTTTCACTGTGCACATACCTGTGTAAATTCCAACCTCGGGCTACTTCTTTTTCCATACAAAGTGGATGAAGGTGCTCATTACCATGGTTTCCCCCATCATGGTCTTTCAGGCCCCCTTAGTGGGGCTGTAGTACAGCTACCTTCTATTTTTGTTTATAGTCACGTGCTGAGATGACTCATCTGTGACCCAGGTTAGAGTGTTACCTCCTCCATCAACTGGTCATATGGGAACCTCATGTGGCCATGGGAATGAGCTGAGGAAGACATCCTGACATAGCAGTGGATGACATAGGGGTCCGGATAGCCCACTTATGTTGCTCGCTTGTGCCTTCTGGTCCAGCTTGTGCTTGAGTCCAGATGTACCATTTTCATTGTATAATGGATTGCTTCTGGGCTTCCCTAGCCTGAAGGCTTGACACAACACTCTCTAATGGGACTTTCTGTGAGGAGGGAAGTATTCTAAATTTTCATTGTCCAATACAATAGGCAGTAGTACGGCTATTGGCCAATAGTACCTGTCTAGAGCAATTAAGGAACTGAATTTTTAATTTTATTTAATTTTAATTAATTAAGATGCAAATAGCCAAATGTAGCTAGGGAGCTGAAAACGACATTTCCCAGACTTCTTTGCCAGCTGGTTTCCTGTTAGATTCTGCATTAAGTGGAGATTAGAAGGTAGAAGGAGGGGATAAAAGGATATCCTTCCTGTTTTCCTTTTTCTGGCAGGGACTCTTCAACAGTAGCAACTGGCACCAGAATCCACCTTCTCTTAACATGCCCAGAGTCAGCCTTGGAGGTTGGTACTCAGGGGTAACAACAGCAGATGTTAGGTCTGCTAGTCTGGGCACTAGTTCTGCCAGGTCCCTCCTCTGAATCTATGAGGTGCATATAGTAGCTGAGTGGCTCCCCTCCTCAGAGGTTTGAGTTCCAGGTCCATGGGACTCCTCTTCAATATTCCCAAAGTACCAGCCAACAGAGAACATGTGGCACCTGAGCTGTCCCAGGGCAGATGAGTCTCCTTAGCCCCTCTCCCTGAAATCTTGGGGCCCAGAGTCAGGCACTTAGGAGACACTGGGCCTTGAATAAGAACTGTGTCTTGCTTTACAATGTCACAGAGGAAGGGGTTTCCAGTTTCCCTTTTCTTTGTTCCCATCAGCCTCTCTACTGAGTACTGCATCCTGTTAAAGGAAATCAGAAATGTGTACCTTAAAGAAAATCCTTTAAACTTCCATTGTGCTTTTTGGCTTCCAAAATACTTTCATCTCTTACCAGCCCTTGGGGAGGCAAGACCAGTGTTTTTGTTACCCCATTTAACAAATGAGTTCACTGAGAATCAAAGAAGTGAAGGAATTTGCTCAGGGTCTCAAACTGGCCTCGGACACTGAGCTCTGATCTTTTCCATGTGACAGCTGATGGCAGGCAAAGGAGGGAGGTGGGCCAGAGGCTAAATGTCAGATCACTGCAGGGAGTGGAGGGAAAGGTGAGGTCAAGTGCCAGGAATTATTTTTTTGTGTGTGTGCTTTCCAGCTGATGGGGGGGGGGGCAATAAAGTTCTGCCTGACACGCACTCATATCACACAAGCACACTCATATTCACACTCCGCACACCACGTACTAGACACTGAATACACACATCACACAAAACGCATTCTCCATACACACTCACATACTACACAGCATACCCCCCACACATGCCACACCCTCACATACTGCATTAATATGCACTTGCACAATCTGCACTAACACATACACTTGCACACACACCTGCTCACTTGTACAATGACTAAGCCATATTACGATGCATGCCACTCTCACTATACCACATATACACTGCACACATCCATGTACATACACTGCACAATCCGTACACACCACTCACTACAACATACACACATATTGCACACACCCTTGCACATATAGCATGCGCACCATATACATGCACATAGACAAACACACAAACCCCCATCATTCACATATACACCACACAGCATAAATACACACAGACACAGGCACACATCACATATGTGTACACACACCACAAATCCCTAACTTGTGTACACATATACCTCATACACATGTCCCACATTCAAGAACTACCCAATACATCCACACATGTGCCCACAGACACATAAACACACACACACAACGCACCTATTACATAAAACCCACCACATGTATCACTGTAGGAAAATGAGCCAACAGAGATGCAGAAAGAAACAAATGAAAACCCCCCAGTCCTTCTGGATAATAGTTTGCTGTTTTCCTCTCAAAAATTTTCTGATAAATTTTATAAAAATGAAATCAGATCTTTGAGTTAGCTTTTTCAAACTTGCTTTTTTCCCCTTAAAAAGGAAATGGAGTGTTTGTTTTTTTGAGACCGGGGGTTGGTGGGGGGAACAGCTGAGGGTCAGAAGAGTCCCCTCCCAGGGCCACGGGGCATTAAGAGAATCTGTACTGCCGCTTCGGCATCACCACGGGTCACAGGGCATCCCAGCTGCCTGGAAAACAGTCACTTCTTTTCTTAACGATCAAGAGGGTGGATCAACAATTATTTAAAAGATGCTTTTCCAGCAGGGGGCGCCAAACATTCGCAAATCCCAAATAAGAGCCGTGTGACTCTTGGGGAGGCTGACTGAGGCATCAGAGTCAAGAGAGGGAGGTGACAACAAAGGGTTCGTGTGTTTCTCAGGATCTAAGGGAGAGACATCAATGACCGATGATGTTATTAGATCACAAATCCTCCTCTTAGAGGACAGGATACTTTAGTTTCAAAAATTTTTTCTTTTAAAACTATTTAAAACTTAGGGAAAATGTCTAAATAAATCTCATAATAGTGATGTATCAGTCAGGGCTCAAGCAGGAGTCAGAAACCATACTGAATAAATAGTGTTTAATAAAAAGGATGTCTGACCCTAAAGCACACAGGAGAGCAGACACCCCTAGGTGTCTGGAGCCCCCACCCAGAATGCTGGAGCTGGGCGCTCAAGGAGGGAACAGGTCTGGGGGAGGAGGGTGCTGTGCCTGGTGCATTATGGTCAATTTCATTTATAGCTGTTGCTATGCTGGGGCCAGGCATGTAGTGTTCCAATGTCACAGATGAGAAAACGGAGGTTCAGAGGCGCAACTGAACTCTTCTCTAGGGTCTCAAATCTTGGGGAAGGAGGCATTCTTTGGGGATAAAAAAAAAAGCCGTAGTACAGCCTCCTGTGGGGGCTCAGTGCTCCCGTTCTCTTCCCAGGCACATAGAGTCCTTCTCCTGGTTAGGGTGATCCTTCTCTGGTTCACTGGGCTGGGTTGCCCTCTGAAGTGGGTTTGTGGGTGGCATCGGGCTACTGGGCCAGTCACAGGGAAACAAGACACTGGGGTTTGCCCCAGGGGGCTAATGAGGGGAGGGGCTCATCTCACCCCAGGGCTCATGTTCCCCCGGGTTATGGACTCACAGGGTATCCATCAGCTCATCTGGAGAAGCTGGCACAAGAGTCTTCAGAGACCACTGGAGTCTCTCTTAATCTGCACATTACCCCCTGGGTGGGGAGAGAAGGGTGAGTTCCACGCTGCAGGCAGGGGATGAGAGAAACGGGAAGGAGCCTCAGAAAGCCACTGGGCATGGGCGGCTGGAGAGATGTGATGGAGTCCAAGGACCTCATCTCACAGATCCTGGAGCAGCCTGCTCAGGAGCACACGGCTCCAGGGAGGAGCCTGCCAGATGTCCACATCCTCTCTGGTCCAGCCTCTGACCCTTTCGCTGGGTACCTCTATCTGCTGGTGCCGCGGAATCACAGTCCTGAGGGTCGTGTCCGTGACTGTGAGCCTCACAAGTGACTTAGGGGGGAACAGGAGCCACTCACGAGGTTTCCTGAAGGTCTTAGAAAACCTTGCCTCCTCCAAGATGCCAGCTCTATTTCCCTGAGTCCGAATGCCCCCTCCCAGCTTGTCACACTTGTCTTAGCCCCCAGCTGCCTGCCTTGCCTGTATGATTGCTTCTTTGGTAGATCAGTACTGAAGGGAGGTGCTGGCTCTGATTGGTCCCTTGCACAAATGTGTTCCCCCTTTTCCAGCACTGGGACGTGGACAGGGCTCAGTCCTGAAGCTCTCCATCTCAGAAGCAGAGGAGCTAGGAGGTGCCCCTTCCTGGGACGGGGGTGGGGTGGGGTGAGATCTGGCAGCCATCTGGGAACTCTGTAGGGGGGAGGGTTGGACAAAGGGGGAGGAGAGGCATGGGCTATGATTTCTCTCCATGCTGAGAGGAGTTTGGACATGGTGGAGGCAGTGGGTGCAGCTGGATTAGGTCTGGTGGAGATGGAAGGGACAAGGTGGGCTCTCACCATGGCTACACTTCCCACTAGCTGGGTAAAGTCAACCTGCGAGTTGTGTGCACAGTATACAGAGTGCTGGAACAAAGACTCTGCCCTCTGGGGTCTCACACAGACAGGGGGACCAGGCCTATAGGACTGGGGCCATGGAGGCCCAGGCAATTTGCTGGGAGGGGAGCCATGGAGGAAAGATTCATGGAGGAGAGATACTGGGAAGGATGAATAGGGCTTTCCAATGACAGTGCCAGGTTGGGAAGCACCACTGTCAATTCTACCTGGCCCAGGGTTGCTGGTTCCCAAAGACAGGTTGGAGCTAGAGTATAGCACATCATACTGGCCTGCCCACCTCCTGATGGCCCAAACCCCCTGTTCTAGCCTGCGGACTGTGCTTGAGCATCTTCAGGCTAGCACTTGCTATGTGGCCCAAGAGCCTGCTGTGGGGTGGGGTTTCTGTGAGGTGGCACACCTCTTGGGGTGCTGGCTGACCATGTGGCACTGTCCTCTTGGTGTGTCTTGGTCAGTGCCTCGTCTTGGAGAGAGGGGCAACTGGCAGGCACCACTGAGTGAAGTGGGCACCCACAGCCCCAGTTTGCCCCTCAGCTGCACATTTTATGAACCCTGGTACCCCTTTATGTTGGCAGGATCTGTCTCCAGGAAGGGTCTGTGGTCACCCGCTATTCCTACCCTTTCCCCTCCTCCTTGGGCAGAAGGCAGGCAGAAAGGCTAATGAACTTATATTAGTTTTAAGTCTCCCTGGTAACAATTCTAACCTTAATCAGATTTTTTTCAATGAAAAAGCCCAGAAAACTTTGATTCCCTTATTAAATTGGCAGAACAAGGAAAAGGTCAACTCAGTTTGTGCCAAGCCTGCACCACCCTTGGAATCATAATGCATTGCCCAGTACATGGAATCCTTTTCCACCTGGCTGAACTTTCCAGCCAGCAGTGAAGTCCACAGAGGAGGAAACCCAGGCTCAGAGAGGTGAAGGCACTTGCTCCAGGCAACACAGGAAACAGGTGGAGTAGCCAGGTGGCTCCGGATGGGGCACTGCCCTCCCTACCTGACCCCATGCAGGCACAGTCATGAGCCAGCCCTGAAGGTCGACCTTCCTTCCAGCCATGCCTCCAGAACCTTCAGATCAACACCTGGCCCTGCTCCCAAGGGTGTGGTGGAGGGTACTGGGAGGAGAGGAGACCCCTCAGGCTGAGGGATTAAGGTCGATCCTGACCATTGACAACTAATCAGACATAACCGATTATCCTCCAGGGGCGCTGCCTATGATAGGGGCCCAGGGGATTAAACCCTGGTTGTGGGGACCATGAGGGACCAGCTGCTGGCAGTAGAGAGAGACAGTAGGTCATACCATACACCTGCTCCTTGGAGCCCCACTACAGCACCCTGCCAAGACACATGGACCCTCGCACGGTGGTTTCCTGTTCGTAGTGCGTTCCTGCACACACACACTCATGCACATACCCCGAACTCAGTCACACACTCTCGGCCTCGCACACCCACACGCACGCGCGCCGAATTGCATACACTTCCCCGTGCCTCGGCGACCCCCGCTGCCAAGCGTGTCTCTGCTCAAAGAAGCGCATTGCGCCTCCTTCAAGGCCGGCTGGGCCGGGCAGATCCTGGCCCACCCTCTGCCCACCTGCCCCCAGCTCAAGCCTCAGCCCGCCGGGCCACACTGCCGCGCGCCTCGGGAGGAGAGGGAAGAGAGGCAGGCGGAGGGCGTGGCCGGGGCGTGCTCGCATCCAACCCCGCCCCCGGCCCTGCCCCGCCTTCGTGCACCCGGAGCCTCTCGCGCACCACCCGCACCGAACCGGGAGGGATCCCAGACGCGCTGTCCCTGCAGCTAGCCAAGCCATGGAGGCGCGAGCATCGTGGCGCCCGCAGCTTCTTCCGCTGCTGCTGCTGCTGCTGCTGTTGTTCAGCGGTAAGGAGGACGCTGGGTCCGGGACTTCCTCGGGCGGTGAGGAGAACGCGCGAGGGCCCTCGCTCTTTCCTTGCACCAGTGCGGGGCTGCGCGTTCGGAGCCTCTAGGTGCCTGGCGCAGCGCGCGGGCCTCTGCAGGGACCGCGACCCTTCCACTGCAGGGAGGAACCCTTTTCCCCGACGCCCGGCGTACCCCCTCGGTGGGGCGAGGAGCGGCTCTGCTCCAGGGAAGAGGACACCCAGGGGCAAGCTGACTGCGCCAAGAACAGGGGCTGGGAAGGGAGGCACGGGATCTCCCGCAGCTTCATCTCGGCTAGCCGGGTCTCTCGGGAAGGTCCGTTTCCTCCCCAGCTATGGTTTAGCTGTCCTCAGTGCCCCAGATCCCGGGGCACCTGTTGGGTAGTGAGCCTCCTGTTACGGATATCTTGTGCATGTTGACTTGAAGCCCACGTGCGAGGGATGTCTATGAGAAGAATTCCGGGTTGGGTGGGGGTCGGTCCTTTCAGCTTCTGGTCTGTCTTCCTGAGCACAGCCTTTCCCAGTTTGTGTGTGGGGCTTGAGGGGGTGGTTCTGCATAGCCGGAGGGAAGGGGGAAGGGAGGCAGCTTTCTAACCCCCTTAACTCG
>PVIY010026808.1:0-23819 GCA_004026745.1 Myrmecophaga tridactyla | reverse complement strand
TTCCCTACTGGGGCTGCAGCTTCCTGGTCCCTTTGGAAGTCTGCCTCCTACTTGCTGGGCTCAGTTTCCCTAGCTGTAAAAGAAGGGCTGTCTTGTTAGCTAATATCTCTGCCAGCTTTGGTGATTTAGAATTCCATAATAGGTGCAGGGAAAGGTGGATTGGCCCAGTTTTCCTCTTCACATCCTACATTTCAAGTTATCCTTCAGCTGAAGATGTCTTGGGTATGGAGAGTCTGTGATGTTCTGGGGTTAGAGCCTAGCAGGGAGAGGCTTTCTCCATAGATGGAAATTTCTTGGAGTTTTGCTTTGAAGGTAAATGGAGCCTGGTGACTTTGTAGAAACCAGGAAGACACCAATTTGTGATTTCAGCAGCCCTCAAATGCAAAGCCCCTCAGATGGTGCTTTTGGTCCCTGTGACAAGTTCATCCTAGAGGGAAGTTGAGGCTTTCCTGACCTATCTCCAGCACTGGGTTGAGAAGGACAAGGGCCCTGCTGTGGAAATCTTTTGCCTGAATAATCATCCTGACCTCATCGTGTCCACCTTTTGTCCTGTTTATTTGCCCCCACTGCCACCTTTTGATGGAGCTTGGGCTCTGTCTGCCCTGCTAGGGTGAAGATGGGAGAGCCCTGGGACTCTCTGCAGTCCCTGCCCAGGGCTGGCCTGGACAGAGGGAGGGTCTCAGGAATAGCTGAACGAGTAAGATTCAAGGACAGGTAAAACCTGCTGGTGGTTACACCCGATTTGATCAAAGATGGGGCTGGAGCCCCCATTTGGTCTGGAGGTTGCTGTACCTGGGAAGAGGGTGGGAGTGAAGCTTTCTGACTCCTGAGGCCTCTGTAGTGAGTTGGGGGATATTTGACCCCCTGCTGGCCATGGTGCTGCATTCTGGGCTTGTTCAAAAGTGGGGGGGGGGGGCAATCGTGCTGGCCACCTCCAGAGCAGCACCACTGGGGGATGGTGCGGGGGAGGGGAACTGGTTTATAGTGATGGAAGAGTGTCTGCCACATGCTGGATCTATTGGCTGGCGATTCCTCTTTAATTCTGTGTCTCTGAAGGATCCAGCAAGAAAGGCCCTGCCCTTTGCCTTTAAACCCTCCAGGGAACTTCATTGTGAATTTTAAACCTTTGTTCAGAAAGTAGATGGCCCTGGGAAGTTGTAAAGCCCAGGGTGATTCCACTCTGCAGGGAGCTCTGCAATTGCCAATCTCTGGACCACCGTTCCCTTCCAGGCCTGGGCGTGAGTTCCCATGCCTCCCTTTCCAGCCGCTTGATCCCTGAGCTTCAGTTTCTGCAATGGCAGTGTGACTGCAGCCACAGCAAGCAAGCTGTCAGTTTAAATTGGTTTACAGCCCCTCTAACCTGTGCTGAGATAAAATGCTCACTTCTATAGCACCCCAAAGATAGAACACTGCCAGTGTGAGTGTGCCTGTGTGATGGCTAATGTGGGTTTGGTATTGTGTTTATCATCAGTAAAAACAGTGATGTCCTGCTCCTGGGTAAGCTGAGTCACACTGGATTCTGCTGACTCAGATAGACCCAAGGGATGAGGCTAAATGCAGTGACGGGAATATCTAACACTCCTAGTGACAATGACTGCAGAGAACAGGACTGTGATTTTTAAGACTAGAAAGTGCCTTAGAGGCCATCTGGTCCCAGTCTTCATTTTAGACATGAGGAAATGGAGGCCCAGTGAGGGAAAAGGGTGCCCCAGATTGCAGGGACTGGGGGACAGAATCACCCCAGTAGCCATGGGTGCCTGGCCACCATCACCCACAAAGCCGCCTCCGATGCCATCGTCATTTCCACCTCATTAGGACAGGAGCTTACTCAATTTGTTTTCAGATGACCAGCCACAGAAGACCTTTCTCTTAGAGATGCATCTCTTTGGCTGTTTATTGGCTCCCAGCCTCTGGAAGTCACCGAGCCCAAAGAAACACACACAGGGCTTGCATCTTTTTTAATGGAACTACTAGATCGATTTCCTAGACTTAGTCCCTTACACCTTTACCAACTCAGACAGCAGCTTTCACGACAGTGGCCCACTTTTCTTGGCATGATCAGAAATCTCCACCTTTACTCTGCAATAACACCAGATGGGCTTGCCGCTCATTTGCTGTGAGCCCTTGATGCTAGGGGAGGGGTGTATTAGAGATGGGTTTAACCAGATCCCTTTCAGTTCTGATCCAGCAGGCATTCTGTGGGCTGGCCATGTGCAGGTCTATGCCGGGGGCTGGAGCGGGGAAGTCATCCCAGGGAACTGGGTGGGAGGTTCACACCATCTTCACCTGTGCTTTCACAAATGGTCCCCTGTTGTGCTAGATGTGTGGGGACCTGCAGGCCAGCTTCCTGCTGAGGGTGCACTCTCATTGAGACTCTCCTCCTTCCCTATGAGCAGATGGAGCCTGCTCAGTGGAGGTTTGTGGAGCAGGAGGGAATGCCTATGAGCCACCTCCAATCTCTGCTCTAACCAGACCTGCATTGGCACTAGAGTGGAGGGAAGGAGATGCCATTGTTGCCCTGTGTGCAAAAGGGTATGGAGGAAACCACACTCATCTTAGCTGAATTAACAGCCATGGGCCCTTGTCCTGTGCAGGTCTCTGAGGCTTTGTCGTAGTTTGCCAGAGTTGCTATGACAAAGACCATAAGCTGGGGCCTAAACAACAGGAATTTATCGGCTTATGGTTTTGGAGGCTAGAAGTCCAACATCAGGGTGGCGGCAAGGCCCTGCTTTCTTCAAAGTCTGTAATGTTCTGGTGCTGGCAGTCCTCTCTGTCTATGATGACCTCTCCTTCTATTTCTCTTTGGCTCCTCCTACTTCTGGCTTCTCTTTTTGTGCCCAATTTCCTTTGCTTATAGGACTTCAGCCCTAGTGGATTAAGGCCCACCCTCATTCCATTTGGCTACACCTTGGCTAATAATAAATATCTTCCAAGGTCTTACTTACACGTGGGTTCACACTTGCAGGACCAGGGGTTAGGACCTGAATGTGTTTTTTTGGGGGGCATCACAGTTAATAAATAGATCAATCAGTGGCCAAGTGGGGAGGATGGAGTGATAGAGAAAGTCATAAACCAGGCCTCTCAGAAATGACTGCATGGGCAGGAGGAAGAGAAGAAGTCTTCCCACTGGATCTCCACAAATAAGGGCATTTTGACAGGTGGAGGCTGGAGGAGGTGTGGTGTCACCTGGAAGATGGCAGGGTGGAGGAGTTGGTTTCCTGGTCAGCAGGTGGGTAGGGTGCAGGCTGGTGGGGTGTAGGAAGGCTACAGGGGCCTGTGGTGGGAGTGGAACTGAGTACATTAAGGGCATGGAGAGTAACTGGCTGGCTGGAGGGGCAGGACTTGACTTGTTGGTTTGTACATATCTGTGCTTGGTAAGTGGAGCCCAGGAGACCCAGAAAGGGTGCTGAGATGGTCACCTCAGGAATGATGGGGTGTCCAGGCCTGGGGAGGGAGAGAAGGCCCCGGCCTGGGTAGCAGCCAGGAGGGGTGGGGAGCCATCCCTTTGGGAATCGAGGCCTTTTGAGAAGGGTGCACGGGCCATCATTACCATCTCTGCCTCGGTGCTCTCCAGGACCCTCCCTCCCCCTAGGACCAACCCCATACCCAAGGACTCTCTACTTTCTCAGGACTCTCCCTGCCCCCAGGATCTAGGCTACACTCGAGGACCCTCTCTACTCCTCAGGAGGGAGGGCTTCTCAGTGTTACAGCCAGGCACCTGTGAAAGAACCCAGGGCCACCTTCCTACTAGCAGTATTGGAAGGTGGCGCCAAGCAGAATGGTGGCAGAAGGCCTGCTCAGGGGTCCTGCCAGCTTAGACACCCACTGTGTTTGCTCTTAGGAAAGTCCTTTTTCCTCTGGGCCTTGGTCGCTCTATCTTTTTTTTTTTATATGCTGTATGGTGGGGGTCACATTTCATTCTTTTTCCATGTGACTATCCCATTATTGTAGCACAATTTATTGAATTTTTTTTTGTGGGGGAGGGAACTACTTGGACCAGGAATTGAACCTGAGTCTCCTGCATGGCAGGTGAGAATTCTACCAATGAACTACCCTAGCGTCTCCCAAATCTTTAAAGCAAGGGGCACAATGTTCCTAAGGTCTTTCCTGTGGTAGATGCTACCCTGGTCTCCAGAACTGGTGCAGAGCCTAGCCCTTGGAGGGTCCTGGAAATGTGTGCCAGAAGGGAAAGAAAAGAAGGTGGGAGGGGAGGTGGAACTCCAGCAGGAGCATCCCTAATGAGGACTGTGGGAGGCAGCTAAGGAAAAAAACCTGGGTCTGCCCGAGGAGAGCAGGAGCTCAGGCTTGGCAAACAAAGGGGGGATCTTGGGGTGAAGTGCCAGCCAGGGCGCAGGGGCAGTTCCCCACTTAGGTTGTGACATTTCGACTCTCCCACTGCCTTTTATCAAGTAGGTGGATACCCCTCCCCCTGCCTCAGTGTTCTTTGTTTCCTAAAGTTATTGAGGGGATTGGTGAGGTGGACGTGCTTAGAACAGGGCTTTCAGTGAACATCAGCCAATACTGAGGGAAGTGGAGAGACAAAGACTGAAGGGGAAGGCAGTGTCAAATAGGGGCCATTTGTTCCATTTCCTGGAGAGGAATTGAGGCTCAGAGAGGCAGAGGTCATGGCAGAGCCAAGATGCATTCCCAGGCTCTCTGATTTTTGTTTGGTGCTCTTATTTCATTCGGTAGGTTGTTTTCACTCTCTTGATAATGTCCTTTGATGCTGAAAAGTTTTTGATTTTGATGAAGTCAATGTTATCTATCTTTTCTTTGTTGCTTGTGCTTTTGGTGTAAAATCTAAAAACACATTGCTTGCTACAAGGTCCTGAAGATATTTCCCCAGGTTATCTTGTGTTTTATAGTATTGGCTCTTATATTTAGGTTGTTTATCCATTTTGACTATTTGTAGATAGTGAGAGATAGGGGTCCACACTCATTCTTTTCCATGTGGATTTCCACTTGTCACCATTTGTTGAAGACACTTTTCTTTTCACATTGAATGAACTTGGCACCCATGTCACAAATCACTTGGCTGTAAGTATAGATTTATCTCTGGCCTCTCCATTTATTCCATTGATCTATAGGTCTATCCATATGCCAGTATCACATTGTTTTAATTACTGCAGGTTTGAAGTAGTTTTGAAATCAGAAAGTGTGAGTCCTTCAACTTTGTTCTCTTCAAGATTGTTTAGGCTATTCAGGGCCCCTTGCAATTCCATGTGAATTTGAGGATCAGCTTTTCCATTTCTTCAAAAAAGGCTGCTGGAATTTTGATAGTGATTGCATTGAATTTGTAAATTGTTTTAACAGTATTGTCATATTAACATTATTAAGTTTTTAAATCCATCGACACAGGGTGTCTTTCTCTCTCCTGATTGCTCTAGCTAGAACTTCCAGTATAATGATGAATAACAATGGTAACAGCAAACATCCTTGTCCTGTTCTTGATCTTAGAGGGAAAGATTTCAATTTTTTATCACTGAGTATGATATTGACTGTGGGATTTTCATAAATGCCCCTTATCATTTTGAGCAAGTTTCCTTCTATTTTTAGATTCCTGAGTCTTTTTTAAGCATGGAAGATGTTGGATTTTGTCAAATGCCTTTCCTGTATTAATTGAGACAGTCAGGTGATTGTTTATCTTCATTCTACTAATGTGATGTGTATTAGTTAGGGTTCTCTAGAGAAACAGAATCAGCAGGGAACACTTGCAAATATAAAATTTATAAAAGTGTCTCACGTAACTACAGGAATGCAGAGTCCAAAATTCACAGGGCAGACTGTGAAGCCGACGACTCCGATGGAGGGTCTGGATGAACTCCACAGGAGAGGCTCACCAGCCAAAGCAGGAATGGAACCTGTCTGCTCTGAATCCTCCTTAAAAGGCTTCCCGTGATTAGATTAAGCATTACTCATTGTAGAAGACACACCCCTTTGGCTGATTACAAATGGAATCAGCTGTGGATGCAGCTGACGTGATCATGATCTAATTCTATGAAATGTCCTCATTGCAACAGACAGGCCAGCACTTGTCCAACCAGATAAACAGGTACCACAACTTGGCCAAGTTGACATATGTCCCTGATCATGACAGTGGTGTATTTTACATTGATTGATTTTCTTATGTTGAACCATCCTTGAATTCTTGGAGTAAATCCCACTTTGTCATGCTTTGTAGTTCTTTTAATATACTGTTGGATTTGCCAGTATTTTGTTGAGGATTTTTGCATTAATATTCATAAAGTATGTTGGTCTGTAATTTTCTTTTCTTGTGCTGTATTTTTCTGGCTTTGATATCAGGGTAATGCTAGCTTCATAGAATGAGTTAGGGAGTAATTCCTGCTCTTCTATTTTTTGGAAGAGTTTGAGAAGGATTGGTGTTAAATTTTATTTAAATGGCTAGTAGAATTCAGCCATGAAACTACCCAGTCCTGGACTTTTCTTTGTTGGGAGATTTTAAATTACTAATTTTATTTCTTTACTTGTTATAGGTCTGTTGATATCTTTGGTTTCTTCTTGCATCAGATTAGGTAGTTGTATATTTTTAAGAAGTTGTCCATTTCATCTAGGGTGTAAAATTTGCTGGCATGTAATTGTCCATAGTACCCTGTTATAACCCATTTTATTTGTATAAAGTTGGTGGTATTGTCCTCACTTTCATTCATAATTTTAGTGATTTGTGTCAGCTTTCTCTTTTTCCTTGTTAGTCTGACTAAAGGTTTTTTGATTTTATTGATCCTTAAGAAAAACAAACAACTTTTGGTTTTGTTGATTCTATTGCTTTTCTATTCTCTATTTCATTGATCTCTGCTCTAATCTCTATTATTTCCTGCCTTATACTAACTTTGGGTTTAGTTTGCTTTTCTTGTTCTAGTTTCCTTAGGCATGAAATTAGGTTAATGATTTGTAGTCTTTCTTCTTTTTTATGTAGGTACTTAGAGCTGTCCATTTCCCTATGAACACTGTCTTCATTGTATCCCATAACTTTTGGTATGTTGTAGTTTTTTTTGGTCTTAAAATATTTCCTAATTTCCCTTGTGATTTCTTCTTTGACCCACTGTGTATTTAATAGTGAGTGTGTTATTTAATTTCCATGTTTATTAATCTTCCAGTTTTCTTCTGTCATTGGGTTCTAGCATTATTCTATTGTGGGCCAAGAAAATACTTTGTATGATTTCAATATTTCTAAATTTATTAAGATTTGATTTGTAGCTTGACATATGGTCTATCATACAAAATATTCCATGTGAACTTGAGTACAATGTTTGTTCTGCTGTTGGGTAGGGTATTCTATCTATGTCCATTAAATCTAATTGGTTAATAGTGTTGTTCAAGTCCCCTATTTCCTTATTGATCTTCTATTTCAATGCTCTATCAATTATTGAAACTATTGTTATAGAACTATATATTTATCATTTCAGTTAGGTCAATTTTTGCTTCATATGTTTTGAGGACGTATTGCAAGGTACATGTATGTTTATAATCATTATATTATCTTGCTGGATGACCCTTTTACCAATATATAATATCCTTCTTTATGTCTTGAATTTTTTTTCACTTAAATCTGTTTTGTCTGACAATAATATAGACATTCTGGCTGTCTTTTAAATCTTTTTTTCACTCTTACTTTCAACCTTGTTGTGTCTTTGTACCTTAAGTAAGTCTCTTATTAACAGCATATAGATGGTTCACACTTCTACATTCAATCTCCCAATCTCTGCCTTTAAATAGGGAAGTTTAATCCACTGACATCTAAGGTAATACATCAGGGAAATATTACCTGAGAGGGAAGGATTTACCTCTGTAATTTAGGTATTTGTTTTTTGTATATCTTGCATGTTTTTGCTTCCTTGATTAAATCATGGCTGCTTTTTTTATATTTATTGTTTTTTTTGTAGTGTATCTTTTTTTTTTTTTTTTTTTTCACTTGGGCAGGCACCAGGAAACGAACCTGGGTACTCGGGCACAGCAGGCAAGCGTTCTTACCTGCTGAGCCACCGTGGCCCACCCTGTAGTGTATCATTTTTATTCCCTTCTTTCCTTTTCTCTATGTTTTTAGTTATTTTTTTAGTGGTTACCATTATAATAACAATTAATATCTTAAACTAATAACAACCTAGTTGACTAGTACCAATCTAGTTTCAGTAGATTGGTATATATATCTCTGCTCTTCCCTCTTTATATTGTTTTTTTGGTCTCAGATTGCATTTATACACTGTCTGACCATTAACATAGATTAACCTAGAATTAAAACATTATTTTACAGATAATGCATGGAGGGGGAAAAGTAGTTACCAACTGAAAGTACAACCATACGGGATTTTGTGTTTATCTATGTAGTTACCTTTACAAATGCTCATTATTTCTTCTTATGGCTTTGACTTATTGTCTAGTGTTCTTTTAGCTTTAACAACTCCTTTCTAATAGGGCTGGTCTTCTGGTAATGAACTCTTTCAGCCTTTGTTTATTTGTAAATGTCTTAATTTCTACTTCAATTTGCAAGATAATTTTGCCATCTGTACAGTTTTTCTTGAGAGTGTTTTTCTTAATGGGCTTTAAATATGTCATCCTACTGTCTTCTGGTCCCTATGGTTTCTGATGAGAAATGCATTGCTAATCCTATTGGGGATCCTTTGTATGTGACAAGTCACTTTCCTCTTGTTGCTTCCAAAATCCTCCCTCTGTATTTGGATTTTGACAGTTTTGCTATACTGTGTCTTGTAGCTTTTTTAGGATCTATTCTGCTTGGAGTTTGTTGAACTTCCTGCATATGTACATTCATGTGTTTCATCAGTTTTGGAAAGTTTTCAGCCATTGGCTCTTCAGATACTTTTTTCTGCTGCTTTCTCATTCTTGACCTTCTGGGACTCCCCTGATGTACATTGATACACTTGATGATGTCCCACAAATGGCTCTGTTTCTTCTTCTTCATTCTTTTTTCTTTCTGCTCTTCACATAGGATAATTTCAATAGTCTTGTCTTCAACTTCACAGATCCTTTCTTCTTCCTGTTCAATTTTGTGTTGAATCCATCTGATTTTTGTTTTCATTTATATTATTGAAGTTTGCATTTCCAGACAACTTTTTAAAAAATTTCCTTTAGTTCTTTGTATATGGATTCCATTAGCTCATTGAACATATTTAAGACAGTTATTTTAAGGTCTTTGACTAATTATTTCAATATATGATCTTCTTCAGGGATAGTTTCTGGCATGTGTTTTTTCCTGTCAGTGAGCCATACTTCCCTATTTTTGTGTGTTCTGTAACTTTTGTTGAGAACTTGACATTTTGAGTATTATGTTGCTAACTCTGGAAATCTAGTTCTCCTACTTCTCTGGGGTTGCTAGGTTTTATGTTTTGCTTTTTGTTGTTGTTATTGAGGACTGGAGCAATCAATGTATGACTTTTCCAAACTATTTTTTGCTTGAATGGAAAGGAAGGAGATAAGGGGAAAAAAAGGCACGTTCTTTTTAATACTTCACTGACACCTTTACCTAAGGGGGTTTGGATAATGGCCAACCTCAGACTATCCTCCTGGTGATCTGAAGTGGCTGATCAAAAGCAGTGATCAGTGATCAGACTACATAGCCCTGGACTTTGGAGAACTAGGTACTTATAGCCCTCCTGGCACCAACAAGCTGCCATGTAGTTGGAGAATAGGGGAAGTTAGCCAATCCATGGAGGGTGAAATTCACTGATATTGATGGTTAGTTACCAGCCTCTTCCTCCAGCTCTTTCCTGGATGCTGCATAGTGTTTCACTAAACTCCAGAGTTACAAAATAGTTGATTCAGACAGTTCCTGCCAGTTCAACAGTTGTTTTGTTGGAGAGTATAGTAGTTTGAAACTGTGTGTAACCCAGAAAAACATGTTCTTAAATTTAATTTATTCTTATGGGTGTGAACCCACTGTAAGTAGGACCTTTTGATGAGCTTCTTCAGTTAAGATGTGACCCGTCCCACCCCAATCAGAATAGGTATTAATCCTATTACTGAAGTCCTTCATAAGAGGATGAAATTCAGACACACAGAGAAAGTCACAGAAGCAAGAAGCTGAAATCAACAAAACCCAGAAGAGAGGTGCGAGACCAGCAGATGCTGCTATGTGTCTTTCCATGTGACAGAGGAATCAAGGATTGGCAGCAGCCCCTCTCCTAATGCCACAGTCATCAGTGAGAAAACGTTGTCTTGATGATGCCTTGATGTGAACTTTTTCCCAGCCCCAAACTGTGAGTAAATAAATTCTCATTGTTTAAGCCCACCGATTGCATGGTATTTGCTTAAGCAGCCTAGGAAACTAAAGCAGAGGGACTGATTCCTGGAGCTTCCTATTTCACCATCTTCCTGCAGTTGTCTATCATTGCTTTTGTAGTATATTCACTGAGTTTTGAAACCATTACCACAACCTTATAGAACATTTCACCACTCCAAAAAGAAACCCCATACTCATTAGGAATCACTCTTCATTCCCCCCCCCTCCAATCCTAGGCAACTACTAACCTAGTTTCTGACTATATAGATTTTCCTTTTCTGGACATAAATAAAATAAATAAAAACTATATGGGGTTTTTCTTGTGACTTACATCTTCCTCTTAGCATAAGGCTTACAAGATACATTCATGTTGTACTTCATTCTTTCTGTGGCCAATAATATTCTACTGTATGGATATGCCACACTTTGCTCATCCATTCATCTGTTGATGAACACTTAGGTTGTTTTCACTTTTGATTATGTGAGTAGAGCTGCTATGAACATTCATGTACATGTTTTTGCATGGCCATAAGTGGTATACATCTAGAAGTAGAATTGCAGGTTCACATGATATCTCTATGCCTAACGTTTTGAGGAACTGCGAGGCTGTTTTTCTGTGTGGTTATGTCATTTTACATTCCCACCAAATTTAAATACTGTTTATATAAATACATATACAAAGCAGTATATGAGGTTACAGTTTCTCCGCATCCTTGGTACCACTTGTTATTGTCCATCCTTTTGCTTATAGCCATGCTAATGAGTGTGAAGTAATATCGCATTATGGTTTTGATCTCCATTTCCCTGATAGTTCATGATGTTGAACATCTTTTCATGTGTCTGTTGGCCATTTGTATATCTTTTTGGAGAAATGTCTATTCAGATGCCTTGTTCATTTAAATAGCCTCTTAGGCTATTTATCTCTTTATTATGGAGTTGTAAGGGCTATTTATATTTCCTGGATAAAAGTCCCTTATCAGACAAATGATTTGCAACTATTTTCTCCCATTCTGTGGTCCTCTTTTAATTTTCTTGATGGTTTACCTTGAAGCACAAAAATATAATATTTTGATGCAGTCTAACTTATCTGTTTTTCTTTTGTTGCTTTTGCTTTTGGTGTTATATATAAGGAGGCTTTGCCTTACATAAGGCCACAGAGATTTATTCTGATATTTTCTTCTAAGAGTTCTATAGCTGAACTCTTACATTTATGTCTGTGTTCCATTTTGAGCTTATTTTTGTGTATGGTGTTAGGATGGGGTCCAACTGTGATCTTTTGCTTGTGGATATCCAGTTTTCCCAGTATAATTTGTTGAAAAGACATTCTTTCTCTAATAAATTATTATAAATCAATTGGTCATTATTTGTTAGGGTTTATTCCTGGACTCTCAGTTCTGTTCCATTGATCTCCATGTCTATCCTTATGCCAGTACCACACAGTGTTGATTATGTTAGTTTTTTAGTAACCCTTAAAATTGTGATGTGTTAGTCCTCCCACTTTGTTCTTTTTCAAGACTGTTTTGGCTATTTTGGGTCCCTTGCATGTTCATATGAATCTTAGAATTAATTTGTCAGTTTCTTCAAGGGGCAGGTTGGAATTTTGATAAAGATTGCGCTGAAGCTGCTGATCAATTTGGGGAGCATTACCATTGTAACAATATTAAATATTCTTATCCATGACCATGGGATGTCTTTCCATTTATTTAGTTTTTTAATTTCTTTCAACAATGTTGTGCAGTTTTCAGACTGCAAGTTTTGCACCTTTTTGTTACATTTATCCCTTGGAATTTATTATTTTTCATTTTTACTTTATTGTAATTGGAATTGTTTCCTTAATTTCATTTTCAGATTGTTTATTGCTAGTATATAGCAATAGAATTTAGTTTTCTATATTGATCCTGTACCTTGTAATCTTGCTGAACTCATTAGTGCCAATCATTTTTAGTGCATTCCATATAGAAGATCATAACATCTGCAAATAGAGATAGTTTTACTTCTTCATTGACAATCTGGTGCCTTTTATTTCTTTTTCTTGCCTAATTCTCTTGGCTATATCCTCAAATACAATGTTGAATAGAACTAGTAAGAGAAAACATCCTTTTCTTATTTCTGATCATGGGGGAAAGGCATTAAGTCTTTCACCATTAAGTATGATGTCAGCTGTGGTTTCTTTGTAGATGTCCTTTATTAAGTTGAGGAGATCCTCTTCTATTCTTAATTTGTTGAGTATTTTTATTATGAATCTGTACTGGATTTTGTCAGATTTTTTTTTGTACCTATTGATATTATCATGTGTGTTTTTCCCTTGATTCAGCTATATGGTGTATTAAATTATTTGTTTTTCAAATGTTATACTAGCCTTGCATTTCTGGCATAATTCCCAACTGGTCATTGTGTATAATCCTTCTTATATGTTGAATATAGTTTGCCAGTATTTTTGTTTTGTTTTGTTTAATTATCTAGTGTTTGCCAGTATTTTGTTAGGGATTTTTGTGTCTGTATTCATGAAAGACATTGGTATATAGTATTCTTGTGAGGTATTTATCTGTTTTTGGTAGCAGTGTAATACTGGCTTCACCTAATGAGTTGGGAAGTGTTCCCTGCTCTTCTATTTTCTGGAAAAGTTTGTGAAAGATTTCTAGTTCTTTAAATGTTTGGTAGAATTCACCAGTGAAGCTATCTGGACCTGAGCTGTTCTATGTGGGTTTTGAAAAATTACTATTTCAATTTCTTTACTTGTGATGTCTATTCAGATTCTCTGTTTCTTCTTGAGTCAGTTTCAGTAGTTTGTGTCTTACTGGGAATTCATCCATTTCATCTGAGTTATCTAATTTGTTGGCATACAGTTCTTTATAGTATTTCCATCTAACCCTTTGTATGTCTATATGGTTAGTAGTGATGTCTTCTCCTTCATTCTTGATTTAGAAATTTGAATTTTGTCTCTTTTTCCCTTGGTCAGAATAGCAAAAGGTTTTTCAATATCTTGATCTTTCCCAAGACCAACTTTTGGTGTGCTGGTTTGAAACTGTTGTGTACCCCAGAAAAACTGTGTTCTTTAATCCTCATTCAATATTGCTGGGTGGGATATTTTTTATTGTTTACATGGAGATGTGACTCACCCACTTGTGGTTGGGACCTTTAGATTTGGTGGTTTCCATACAGATGTGTCTCCACCCTTTTAAAGGGCTGCTTACTAGAGTCCTTTAAGAGGTAACCATTTTGGAATAAGCTAAAGCTGTGACAGAGCCCACACAGCCAGAGACCTTTGGAGAGGGTCTTCCCCTGGGGAAGCCACTTGAAGAAACTGGTAGAGAAAGCTAGCAGACATCACCATATGCCTTCCCAGCTGAGAAAGAAAACCCGATTGTCATTGGTCCTTTCTTTGGAGTTATGGTATTTTTCTCTGGATGCCTTAGTTTGGACACTTCTATGGCCTTAGAACTGTAAACTTGCAACTTAAATTCCCTTTTTAAAAACCATTCCGTTTCTGGTATATTGGTTTCTGGCAGCATTAACAAACTAAAGCATTTTTTTAAAAAAAATTTTCTCTATTGTTTTTCTAATCTCTATTTCACTAATTTTTCCTCTAAATTTATTTTTCTTTCCTTCTTTTACCTTTAGGTATACTTTGCTCTTCTTTTTCAGTGTCTTAAAGTGGAAAGTTATGTCTTTGAGATCTTTCTTCTTTTAAAATGTGGGCATTTACAGCTATCAGTTTTCTTCTAAGCACCATTTTAAATGCATCTCTTAAGTTTTGGTATGCTGTGTCTTCATTTTCATTCTTCTCAGAGTATTTCTAATTTCTTTTTTGAAATCTTTGATTCATTGGTTATTTAAGAACATGTTTATTTTCTTCACATTGGTGAATTCCCCAAATTTCTTTCTCTTTTTAATTTCTAATTTTATTCCATTGAGGTTGGTGGACATACTTTATGAGTATGGCTTTAATCCTTTTAAATCTAGTAAGGCATAAAACTATTCCTCATGTCATTTTGTTTCTCTAGCCATCCTTTACTGCTTTCTGTTACATGAAATAAACATTTTAAATGTAATGTTTAATTCCTTTACTGATGTTTTTGCTGTATTTTAAAAGTTGTTTTCTTAGTGGTTGCTGTAGGGCTTACCATATGCATGTTAACTGATAAAAATCTACCTCAGCTTTGTACTAATTCAATTCCAATTAGATATAGAAATATTACTACATAGTTCTATTATCTTCTCTTTTTCATGCTGCTATTGTAATACA
The DNA here is from genome assembly GCA_004026745.1 of Myrmecophaga tridactyla. Classification (NCBI taxonomy): domain Eukaryota; kingdom Metazoa; phylum Chordata; class Mammalia; order Pilosa; family Myrmecophagidae; genus Myrmecophaga; species Myrmecophaga tridactyla. Next base: position 9,321 of record PVIY010026808.1, on the reverse strand, counting down.
ATTACATGTGTATGTGTTATAAACTTAAAAATACATTGTTATAATTACTATTTTATGTATTTTTGAGAAGATAAGAAAACAAGGGATAGCAAGTATATATTTATAGAGTTATATTAACCTTCTTATTTGCCATTTCTGGTTCTCTTCATTTGTTCTGGTGGATTTGACTTACTGCTTTACTTCAAAGCATCTTTCTTCTCACCCACCTCTTTTGTGCTGTTGTCAGTTATGTTACATTGATTTATAGTTACAGTAATACAATTATTTACATATTTTTACGGTTATCTTTTATATCAGTCAAGAGAAGAAAGGAAGAGAAATATGCCTTTAATGTGTGTTTTATTATTGCCTAATTACCTTTACCAGATCTATTTTTTTCGAGTGGATTCAAATTACTACCTGGTGTCATTTCTTTTTTTAAAAAATTTATTATAATTATTTTTATTAAAGAAATTGTGAGTTTTATGAAAAATATTCATAAAGTACAGGTTTCCCCATATAACATCCTATTAACATATTGCATTGGTGTGGAACATTTGTTACAATTGATAAAAACACATTTTTTATAATTATACTATTAACTATATAGTCCATGGTTTAACATAGGGTATACTTTTGTGTTGTGTGGTTCCATGGATTTTCCATTTGATTAATTTTTACAGATTTTCAATCTGCTGGAATTCTTCATCTTGTCACCAATGTTTCTCACAATTATTTTAAAATCAGTGTCTGATAATTCCTATGTTTTGGTCTCTTATGGATCTGTTTCTATTATTTATTATTTTCTCTTCATTTTCAATCATTTAGTTTTGTCTCATAGGCTGTCTGGCAATCTTTGACTGATGTATATTATACATAAAAATTTTAAGGCTGATTTGAGTATCTGAATGATACTGTCCATGTCAGACAGTTTGGCTTAGGGCAGGTGATTTTTATCCAAACTGAAACTGCATTGATTGGAATCTGTATTTAATTTATTCTTCTATTCACTCTTATGATATCACCTCTAAGGCTCCCAACTGAAAGCTTGGAAAGCTTAGTAGATCCCCTCCTAGGCAAACCCTATCCTCCTAATTTTGGTCTTCCCAGATTTTTGAGACCGCTGAAAGGTTTTCTCAGCAAATCAGCTTCTTAGTAGTTGCCAATGAATCACCAAATGCCTGTAAAGCTTCTGTATTTGGGTAGTTCTGCTTTTCCTTCAGGCTTGAAAAGTTTAAAGTATAAAGGCTCTAAAAGCTCTGGATCACTGCTAATGGTCTGTTCCTAGGAAGACTGATAGTACTTAGGGACAGCTGTGATGTTGAATATTTCAGTGGGGGGATTTCCTTTAGTGGCCCAGAATATCCTGGTGCAATAATGTTTTCTGGATTTGGAGGGCTTTGTGGATCTGGGTGTTGGGAGGAGTCGACAGGTCTTGTTGTGAGCCACCTTCCGAGTTGCTTCCATCCAGTTTTCCATTCTGCATAGCAATATTGTGATTCATTTGTGCTTTAGATTCATACTGGAAATTTTCAAATGTGTATTTGTCAGATCATCTTTGAAGCATCTTAAATAGTCTGGAACCATGGTTACTGAGATGGGATAATTCTTTCAACATGATGTCTCTGGGGATGCTGACCTTGTTGCCCAGATTGATACCATCTACATCTTCACTCAAGAAAGGCCAATGAAGTTCAGGGTTTCTCTTTCAACTGGAAATGCACTTGGTGAACATGCCGATGTCTGCTAGCTTTCTCTCCAGGCTTCTTGTTTCATGAAGCAACCACTCGGGGCATTTTCCTTCTTCATCTCCAAAGGTCTCTGGCTGCGTGGACTCCCATGGTTCTTGTGGCTCTCCCTGTAGTATTTCTTATAAGAGGATCTGTTAGGAATAAGTTCTCTCAGTTTTCGTTTCTGTGAGAATTTCTTCATTTCATCTTCATTTTTGAAAGATAGTTTTGCTGGATGTAAGACTCCCGGTTGACAGTTTTTTCTTTTAGTACTTTGAAAGCACTACTTTTTGGCCTCCATTGTTTATGATGAGGAGTCTCAGTCATATTGGGATTCCCTTGTATGAATCTTTTTCTCTTGCTGTTTTCAAGATTTTTTTTCTTTGTTTTAAGCTATGATATGTATGAGCATGGATCTGTTTCTTTTTTATACTACTTCGAGTTTGTGGAGATTCTTGGATGTTGTAGTAGTTAGGTTCAGGTGTCAACTTGGCTAGATGATAGTGCCCAGTTGTTCTCCTGCTGTGGACTTAAATCATCAGTATGTGAATTTCATCTATGGCTGATTACATCTATGGTAGGCTAAGGGAAGTGCCTTCTGCAATGAGTGAGCCTTAAAAGAAGAGGTCAGAAGAGAGAGAAATAGCTTAGTACAGCTCCAGGAAGCTCAGCACTGCCCAGCAGAATGCAGCTCAGAGCTCAGAGCCAGCTCAGACCCAGAAGTTGGAGATGCAGAAAGGAATCACCCTGGTGAAAGCCATTTGAAACCAGAAGCTGGGAGAGAAGCCCAGTAGATGTTTCTGTGTGCCTTTCATGTGACAGAGGAACTCAAATGAAAGTTACCTGCCTTTCCTTTGAAGAACTGTACATTTGTAACTAAATAAATCCCCTTTATAAAAGTCAGTCCATTTCTGGTTTGTTGCATTCCTGCAACATTAGCAAACTTAAACAGATGTGTAGATTAACATTTGTCATCAAATTATAGAAGTTCTCGGTCATTAATTTTTCAAATATTTTTTCTCCTTTCTCTCCTCTCTTTCTGGTACTCTCATTATATGTATGTTTGTGTGCTTAATGCTGTCCCATGTTTCTCTGAGGTTCTTTTCATTTTTCTTCATTCTTTTTCCTCTCTGTTCTTATTGCATAACCTCTACTGATCTACCTTCAAGCTTGTTGTTTCTTTCTTCTGCCAACTCAAATCACTGTTGAGTCCCTGTAGTGAATTTTTAATTCAGTTATTGTACTTTTCAACTCCAGACTTCAATTAAAGCAACTTCTAGGGTGGTGTGATGGTTGCTCAGTGGCAGAATTCTCACCTGCCATGCCGGAGACCTGGGTTCATTTCCCGGTGCCTGCCCATGTAAAAAACGAAAAGCAAAAACAATTTCTAGCTCTTAACTTTCTCTATTTGAAGAGACATTGTTATCATACCTTCTTTAAACATAATTTCCTTTGGTTTTGAGTATATTTATAATTGGTGTTTTAAAGCCTTTGCTAAGTCTAACATCTGGACCCCATCAAAGGTGATTTCTGTTGCCTGATTTTTTCCCCTTTGAGTGCATCACACTTTCCTGTTTGCCTGTCATAGTTTTTTGTTGAGAATTGAACATTTTAGGCAATATATTATAGTATCTCTGGATACTCATTCTCCCAGAAAACTTATTGTTGTTGTTGCTGTTTTATTTGGTTACTGACTTGACTGAACTGTCTATGACATCTGTTTTCCCTATAATGTGCAGTCTCTGATACCCCTGCTCAAGAGTTTTTTCTTTAAAAAATATTTTAGTCTGAATTTCCAGGGATCACCTGAGTCAGCATAAACCACTTGTCAAAGGTTGAGCATAAGCCCCTTAACTTTTTGGATTTTCATCCTATATTGTAGTGTGTGTGCAGAGCTTAGAGACTGCTTTTACAGTCAGCAAGTACAGTTTTGCTCCGTATTCAGCCAGGGTCTAGTAGCTTGGAAGTCCCTTTTCAGTTGCTCTTGAGAAGACACAGCATTGGGTATATGCATAGTTTTTCAAATCACTAGGGATGAGTGTCATTTTATTTTTAAGACTCTGCCCTGGATGAGGGCAGCTTACTATTTACTCACTTTATAATAGAAGTTGTGCTTTAGCCCCTTGAACTAGTGGGGGGCTTCCACCTCTTGCTAATGTACCTAAGTTTGGATTGGGGAACACTTTTAAGTATTCACTACAACCTGATCTGATTGCCCCTGCATACTAGTGCATGTTCACAGCCATTGGGACTACTAGGCATGAGTTGATCCCAGGACTGTTCTTGGTTGCTTCTTTCCTTCGTTTTCTGTGTTGAACTTTGGTCTGGTCTGTCATTTCACTTGTTGCTGTTTGTATCATGGGGATACCAGCTCTTAAATGCTCATTACCAAAATCTCCATTGTTTTGGACAACACCCATTGTGTATCTGTAGAGAATTAAACTCCCCATAATTGCTGCAGAGAGGAAGGCATTGCCCTTAAGGGGTATGGCATTGAAATCACTTTGTTTTTCTCAAATCTCCTAGACAGTCCTTATTCTCTGGAGAACATGGCTGGACATTCACTCTTCCTGTAAAAGATGGAGGCCATCTGTACAGTGACAAGTGGACTGGGTTCTGGTCCCACAATTAAATTAGCAGAGGCTGCTCAATGCCTAAGGAACCCAAACATGGACCATACCTGGGTAAGGCAGGATAGGGTTTGAGAAGGCAGGCTGTCAGGCTGGGTGCCCTTGGAGCTGCCTCCCAGGTGCTCCATTAGATGACACCATTCTAAGGACACCATTCAGATGACTGCTGGCCTAGGAGCCCAGCCCCTAATCCTGGAGAGACATGACATCCTCTTTCCTCCTTCCTGCCCTGGCCTGGTTGGACCCATACCCCTCCCTGTAGGTACACAGAGGAATGATGTCTGCCAGAGGCTGAGGATCATGAGAAGAGGGAGCAAGGCTGTCGCTGTTAGGCTGTGGGGTTCTGGATAAGTGATGTGCCCTCTCTGATCCTTGGTTTTCTCCCTAGTAAAACAGGAAGAATAGCACCCTTTTTGGAGGTGGTCTTAGAACCAAGTGGGTCTGTCTTTGTGGAACTCCTAGCAGAGCGACTACACAAATGTAGGTGCCCAGTAGATGGTGGGTGTTGTCACTGTCCTCTAAAGTGCTGGTGCCCAGCTGAGCCCTGGTGAATTTCAGGATCAAAGGAAGGTGCAATGCAAACCTGGGTATGGAGCGTGCTAGCTTGCTATGGGGATAAAGCCCTTCCCAAAGTCCTGCCCGCTCCCAGGAGAGTGGAGGGTCAGGGATGGGTAGGGCTGGACTGCCAACTGTCCCTCTGTCCTTCTGGAGGTGTCATTTCCTTTGTCCATGGCTCACTGATGCTTTAACTTTTAAAATCCGGCAGTTCTTCTTTTCTTTCTGATGCTGACAGTTCAAAGTAGCCACCGTCACTGGGAACCTTCACTAAGTAAATCCTGGTGTGGGAGCTCAGTGCCAGCCCCAGACTGGAGTGAGGGGGAAGAGGGAAGGGATTCAGTCCATCCTTGCCCTGGGGGAAAGAGGCGATCTCACAGTGTAACTAGATGAGAGAGGGAATACAGAGAGAATCAACTCAGGGGAGTGAGGGCAGATGAGCAGCAGGTGGAGGAACCAGTGCAAGAGCAGGTGGAGGAGGCAGTGGAGGAACTGATGGAGGAGCTGGCTTTACCCTGGTAAAATGGGGTGTGTGTGTGTGTGCATTATTGGCAGAGGATACAGGGCCAGCCCCAGCAAGAGCAGCAGGAAAGCTCCCAATACACATGGGGAATGTAGAGTAATTCATTTTGGCTGGGGTACAGGATAAGAGATGGGGAAAAGTTTGGGGGGTGGGGGATGAGCCAGGAGGGACTTAGCAGGTGTGTGGGAAGAGACCAGGACATAGGTGACTGCTAAGAAGCTGTGTGATCCTGGGCAAGACACTTAACCTCTCTGAACATCAATATCTGTTCTGTTTCATGGGGATTTAAGTCCCCTTTGACAGAGATAGATAGATAGATAGATAGAGAGAGACAGAGAGAGAGAGAGAGAGACAAAGAGACAGAGAGAAAGACAGAGAGAGAGAGAGAGAGAGAGGAAATGGCAGATGCCAGGGCCCTCCAGGGGCCCGGGGAAGATGAAGCCATGAACAGAAGTAGGAGCTCAAGGTGCAAAGCAGGAGTGGGGAAGGGGGCAGAAGGAGAATTGAAGCTGGGTGTTTCCCATCCCAGGGAACTTTTTGCCTGGGGAGTGGCTGGATCCTCAGGTGTTTGTCTTCTCGCTCACACTACCTCAGCAACCTTCCATCCCTGTAGTCGACTGACCCCTGGCCAGGCCTGGGACGCTGACTTAGGTACCTGTACAAAAGCACATTCCTCCCGTCCATGAACTGCCTGCCTGCCATCGGGTAAATGCAAGTTCACTTGGGTGAGCTGTGCATTTCCTGACCTCCCCAGCCTCTTTCTCACATTTTGCTGGGGCCATGGCATGGACTGTCCATCCCCTGGATTTGCTGTGGTCATCCAAGATCCCAGAGTCTCATTTTCCTTATGCCTTCAGTGAACTGCATGTGTTCTTGAGGTTGGTGAGGCCTCCTGACCTCCCAGTCCCAGCTCACCCTGTTTGATGATACCCTCTGCCTTCAGTCATTTCCTTACATCGCCCAGGATTCCTGTGTCTTATTCTTGTCCTGGATGGTGGGTTCCCTGAAGACAGGGATCAAATCCTGTCCTTCTCCTTTCCTCCAAGTGCTGAGCCCAGCTCTGGACATAGCAGACATAAGCAGCAAGTGCTCAGTATGTTTTCCAGACATTTGAATGAGAAATTCCAGAGTTGGGTGGCTCTGTGGTGTCAGAAGATCCTGAACCCTATAGCATGCGGATGCTGAGGCAGGGTCCACACACCTGGGAGGCTCCATAGGGTGACATGAGTGCTCCAAGGTGCTGCAGCTTCCCAGCAGGACAGAAGCATCTCCAAGATGAAGTTAGGTGAGACCTCCTGAGTTCTCTGATGAGCCAGCTTCAAGTAGACAGGTGAAACGGTATCAGGGCACTTCAGATAGAAGAAGCAACATCTGTGTTCTTGAGAGATGTCTCACTGACCTGTGCCTGTGTTCTCCCTCTGTGAGGGAGGGTGTCAGTGCCTTCTTGGAATTGCCCAACCAGCCTTTGTCCTCCGCACCTGCTAATGTGGAATAAGGCAGGTGTTTGGGTTTCCCACCTGCTAAAACAAATGCCATACAATGGGTTGACTTAAATAATGGGAACTTATTGGTTCATGGTTTTGAGGATAGGAGAAGTACAAAATCGAGGTGTTAGCAAGGTGATGCTGTCTCTCCAATCAGTGTGACATTCTGGATCTGGTGGCCATTGATACTTGGTCTTTGTCTTTCCCATGATGTGGCAATGCACATGGCAGTGTCTTCTTTCTGTTCTGGGTCCTGTTGAGTTCCAGCTTCTGGGTGCTCCCTTTAGCTTTCTCTCTGTGGCCTTCTTTATAAGGCCTCCAGTAATAGGATTAAGACCCATCCTGATTTAGGTGGGCCACACTTTAACTGAAAAAAACCACATAAAAATGTCCACTTAAAATGGGTTCACATCCACAGGACCAGGGGTTAGGACTTGAACATGCCTTTTGTGTTTTTTTTTTTTTAGTTTATCATCTGCTGAAACAAATACAATGCAATGGGTTGACTTAAACAATGGGAATTTATGGGCTCGTGGTTTAAAACTAGAAGTGCAAAATCATGTTGTCATCAAGACAGAAGACTGTGGCATTCTGGGGCTGGCTGCTGGTGATCCTTCGTCCTTGGCTCTTCTGTTACATGGCAATGCACATGGTGGCCTCTTCTGGCTTCTCTGAATTCTGTTGACTTCCAGCTTCTGGCTGTCGCCTGTGGCTCTCTCCTTGTGTGTTGGAATTTAATTCTTCTTATAAAGGGCTCCAGTAATAGGATTAGGACCCATCCTGATTGAGGAGGGTCACACCTAACTGAAATGATCTCTTCAGAAGGTCCTACTTACAACAGGTTCACACTCCTAGGAATGAATTAAGTTTAGGAACATATATTTTTTTCTGGAGTATATACAACTCCAAACCACTGTGGTGGGGGACATGATTCAATCCCCAACAGGTTCTCCAGAGAAACAGAACCTCCAGTATGTATCCTGTGTGTAGGGGTGTGTGTGTGTGTTGTGTGTCTCTGTGTGTATGTATATGAAAAGAGATTTATCCAAGAGTTGGCCCACACAGTTGTGGGGATCGGCAAGTTGAAATTTGTAGTGCAGGCCAGCAGGCTGGAAACTCTTGGGCAGGTGCTGATGCTATAGTCTTGGGCAGAATTTCTTCTTCCTCAGCACAACCTCAGTTTTCCTCTTAAGACCTCCAACTAATTGCGTGAAGCCCTCTCACACACTCAAGGTAATGTCTTTTACTTAAAATCAACTGATTGTAGATGTTAACCTCATCTACAGAACCCAGTAACTCCCAGAATAACTGGGTGCTATGGCCTCGCCATGTTGACTCCTATAGGGCAGGGTGTATACCCCTCCTTGTACCTCTACCCTATGGTTTTCAGGAGCCTGCAGGATGCATTGGGCACTAAGGCACACATACAGGAAGGGAGATGGGGATTCTTGTGCTCTGGCCTGGAACCCCAGCCCTGGAACTGGGTATCAAGGTGCAGGAGTAGGGCCCCAGCAGGCTTCTGAGGAGCCCCCACTGGGACCTGGGGAACCCCTCACCCATTTCCTTCCTGGTGAGACAACAGTATGGGTCTAAATGACCCCCAAGGGCCCTTCAAAGCACTGTCAGGCTGGGCTCTGAGGTTCTAAGTTTGAAAACTCATGAAAGGAAGAAAACCCCTGAGACAGGGGACCCACTTCTGGGGACAGCTGAGAGTGTCCTTTTGCTTCCTTTTCTGTTTCTTGGGGTTCTTGGGATTCCAATTCATACCTTGCTCTTGCTCTGAACTGGCCACCTATATTGTTCATTCCTACAGTGTTCATTCCTACATTGTGGCATCTATGCTACCTGTGGGCAGATGGTCCAAGCCACACCCTTTTCCAGGTAAAGACACACCCTCCCCTAGCCCGCTGTGGTCACCTCTCCTATGGCACTAACTTTACTCCGATGTGTGTCCTATCTTGTCCCTGCTGGTTCTGCACAGCTTAGCCATCCTACATCTCCATCTGTTCTGTCTCCCAGAAGCTCTGTGGCAGTTCAGAGGCCACAGATGTCATGTTTTCAGTGAATTGGCCCCATCTTCCCATCTATGAATAAGAGGTGGGCTGATGGTTCTGGGGGAGTCCCACACAAACCTTGGTCCTTGTTGTCCTCGTTCTGCCTTGACACTCATGGCTTCAGGCAAATCATTCCCTGTCACTGGCATCTGTCTGGTTCCTTGTGGGGGAAGCAGGGGGCTCCAGGGTCTTTTCTGGCATTCTCTTGGATGAGCTTGTGATTTTCTCTGAAAAAACAGAGATTTTTTGGGGATTGCAGTCTGGCAGGGACAGAGCAGTTGCATCAGATACGAGTTGGGTCTTGTTTTAGTTTGCTAAAGCTGCTAGAATGCAACACACCAGAGATGGATCAACTTTTTTTTTTTT